>VZUA01042012.1:0-10061 GCA_013401035.1 Horornis vulcanius
AAAAAAAAAAAAAAAAAGAGTTTAAGGCAAGCTGTAGTTTCTGTCCTTCTCATTTCACTTCATCCATAGGGTATCTGACAAGTAGTCACACAGTCTGAGAAACTTATTTCTTATTCAAGAACACAAATCTCAAGGACATTAGTCTGAAAAAGATTTCCTCTTGGTCATAAACCTGTGAAAGGAGGATGTCAAGACAATCATTTGCCTGCAGTTTTAACTCTTTAATGGCTGTGGGGGAAAAAAAATTATCCCGGCTTCCTGTGCTCGTCAGCACTCATGAGAACTGGTGTCATCAGTATGAAAGCTCTTATAGAGTTCTCTTATAAGTTTCTCTGTTATAGAGAGAAAAGAGCTGATTTGGGATTTTTTCATTCTTTCTTACCATTAGTGCTACATTTGACTCATTTGATATGATACATTTGATAGTGCTACATTTGTAAGATCCCTAATTCTACAGCTGTGCCCAAAGTAAAGGCACAACGGTATACACACACCTCAGGCAGTAGTGCAGGAAGTTGTTTCACATTTGTTGACTAGGAAATGTTTACATTGTGGAAAACAATTTTTTTGTGCTTGGCTCAGATTTAGGACCTTGCACGTAGGGAAAATGCAGTCTGTATGATTGTAAAGCAGCCTTACAGCATGAACATAGATGATTCTCAGATCCCTTGGCAGTTCCTGCTGGGCAGGACCCTGTAGGTTTTCCATACTGCCATGTAAAATTTTCCATACCCAGTCAGACCATCAGCTAAGAGGAGCAAAAAGCAGGTGGTGACTGCTTTCTTTCCTGTTTACACTGTCTGCACAGTATAAATTAATACCTCCTATAGCAGGCAAAGCAGTGCCAGTGCACAGGCGCAAGCCATGGACTTTGATTTCCCATTTTTTAGCACACTCCCCAGCACAGCTGTATCCATTTGTACTCTCCCAGGTAATTTTCAGCAACAATCCTGGGGGATGCTTAGCTGTGTGGATAGACACTGTACTGTGCCAGCTCATCTCAGGTCCAGAGAGCAGCCTGAACCAGTTTAAAATAGATATAATTCTTTTCCCAGTAGGATGAGTTGTCTCTCAGGCAAAGTCATCTGCTTTGATGAGCATCAAAACTGCTCATATTTCCTGATGGGCAGTCCTGCTTATCTAAAGATCACATCAGTCAGCTTATCTGCATGATGTTCAATGGTTTATCTTCTGTGACCTTTAAAGACACCCATCTATGCACTTTCATTCCTGCACGTTGTCCCTTCTCATCAGTGACCTACATCCAGTGGGTCGTTAGTTTTTGGCACCATTAAAAATTATTTCATTCTCATTTTAATGGCAACAATATGTAACACTCTTCCAGATCTCTAAGCAGAGGTGATGACAGATTTCTGTGGGACCCCACTAAAACTTGTGATCTTAATAGATTATTTCTATATGCAGGGGTTTTTGTAACCTTGAAAGCATAACTTCAAAGCATAACTGGAGCCAGTTATGTTAATTTAAGTAACAAAAATTCTCGTTCAAAAAAGTTGGTTGTGACTGGATTATTGCATTGCAGCCATATGCCTCAGCATGAGCAGGCCTTTGTTATTTGTTTTGCTCACTGAGAGTGGTTTATCTATAATCTATCTATCTATGATCTTACGTAAAAGTGTCATTAAAATAAGGTGGATTTAGAATGGTTACTTCACTGGCTAGTAGAACATCTTACTTTACTGTAGTCTTTTAGAGCTTCTCCAGCTTCCCTGCATTTGCTAAAAACAACGTTAATGTGCTGCAGAATTAACTGAAATAAATCCTGAGTGCTTAGACACAGTTTATGCACCCCTACAGAACTTCAGATGTTTGACTGTTGCAGCAATTTGTTTCAGTCCCCCCCGCCCTTACCAATGGATCTTATTAGTGGTTTTCTATAACAAACCCAAAATGTATTTCAAATGCCTTGCCCCCCTTGTGGTATTGTGCATTCCCATGTGCATTGCATTGTGTTCCTATGTGCATTGACATTGGAAGCCAAGGTTTTACCGGATTTTCTGTTTCCCTAATAAATGGTATTCCTGTACAGAGCTGAGCACACTTGCCCTGGCACAGAATCCTGATGAGTGGGTGCTCCGTGTGTGGAACCATCTTTTCTTTCCATCTCCTTTGGTGGTTGCCTGTGATTCTAGACCAACTAGAATTATTATTACCAACCATTACCTCTCCAAAACACTTGACCATATATATGCTTTCACATACATATCTATGTAGAATGGACAACTTGAAAACAAATTCATAGAGTCATATAATGGTTTGGACTGGAGGGGATCTTTAAAAGTTAATTAGCACAATCCCCCTGCAGAGACAACTTCAAGTAGATCAGGTTGTTGAAATCCCCATCCAGTTTGGCCTTGAACGCCTCCAGGGATGTGGTGTCTGAGCCACCTGTGGCAGTGCTTCACCACCCTCCTCGTCAAAATTCATTATTTTTATGTAGTCTAAATCTACCCTCTTTTGTCCAAACTTCACACAGCATCCTCTCACTCCATGCCCTTGTAAAAAGTCCCTCTCCAGTTTTCTTGGAAGCACCCTTTAGCTACCGAAAGGCAGCTTTACAGTCTCCCTGGAGCTTTCTCTTCTCCAAGATGAAAAATACCAGCTCTCTCAGCCTGTTTTCATGGAAGACATCTGCCAGCCCTCTGATTTTCTTTGTGGCCCTCCTCTGGGCTTGCTCCAGCAGGTCCACATTCTTCTTATGAGAAGAGCTGAATGCAGTATTCCAGGTGGGGGTCTCACCAGAGCAGAGCAGAGGGGCAGCATCATTTCCCTCATGCTGCTGGCCACACTGCTTTTGATATAGCCCAGGATATGATTAACTTTCTGGGCTGCAAGTGCGCATTGCCGGGTCATGTCCAGCTTTTCATCCACCATCACCCCCAGTTTCCTCCTGGCAGGGCTGCTCTCAATCCCTTCATCCTCCAGCCTGTATTGATATCAAGGGTTTCCCCCCAAAGCACTGGCAAAATGAGATCAGGAGTGGAAGAAGGGAAAAACACTGATATTGGGGAAAAAAAACCTAAAAAGAGTGAGGCAAGGCACAAAATTTACTTTAACTTCAGGCAAAAATACCAGGTTTGTTTGGATTTTGCTACTCGTTTTGTTTTGTTTCATGTTTCACTCTAGGAGTTTCATCTACAATCTTAACTGTGTGCAAGTCTCCAGGCTACAGTTCTCTGCCCAAATTCCAGGAACCAAGTTTTCAAGTGAAAGTAAAGTTTTAAGTACAGTTAAAGCAAAATTTGCCACCCACTGCAGCCACCATTGGCATAGCTAAATAAACATGCTTTGTCCATGGTATGGCTAACACTGAAATGGATGAAAAAAAATCCTATTCACTTGATTACGCAACTGGATTCTCTTGGAGTAGCATCAAAAAGCTCTTTAATGAGAAGTCTATAACAGTTGAACAAAGTAAGCATTTCCACTGGTGGGAAAATAAGTGCAGGCAATTCTGCATTTGACCCCTCAGCAAGAGACAGAATGACAATCCACAGCATCAGGCTCATAAGGATTCAGCACAGGGAAACAGCGAGCCATGGCCTCTCTGCACTCCTTGGGAACAAGGCATGACTTCATTGATAGCACCAGGAAGAGTTGAGCACAGTAGCAAAATAACAATGAATGGATTTTGTTTAGTTCCAGGAATGTATTGCTAGCACTAGAATGATCATCACTGAGGACTAACATTGTGTGAAACTTTAAAAAGGAGTTTGAGGGGGAGAAACTATGAGCAAGAGTTTCCTGGGTAGGCAGACAACAGCTAGTTCTACTGCACCTCTGTATAAAGAAGCCAAAGTTTGTAGTGAAGAGACTAAAGAGAAGAACACTACGTTTCTTTCTGTTTGAATTTAAAAACTATACTGCTTGATCCCCAATCAGTGCAATGGATGCCTTAGTATCTGTCTTTGCTACCTAACACGAAGGAAAAAAGCAATTAAAATGTAATTTGAATCAAAAAAGCTCTCCCAATACTAGCTTTCAAACAAACACCTCATATAAAGGCCTTTCTATACACTGTCATTATATCAGATAACAGGCAAACATAAATTTAAAACTCTGTTATACTGATACAATGCTTTCTGTAGGCATTTTTGTTCTGAAATCCAAAAGCCAGTATTCAGTTCAGCTTAGTCACTTTGACATATCTCTTCTTTATAGAAAGCACCTCTGTCTTTCAAGGGTGAATGTTTCCAAATACAAAGCCATCCTGATTATAAAATGACTGAAAATATCTTTTACACTAGAAAACCTCATCAGGATTTTGATTTTGTGAAAGGTGGTAGTATATCCACAGCACTGGACTAGCAAAGCCCTTTTCTCATGGCACCACCCTCTCCAAGGAAAGGGCTTAGATGGGATACCTGTGAGCATGATTTAGTATTCATTTTTTAAAAAATTATACCAGTTATCATGATGTCAATCCACTTGGAAAAATGGATACAGAGTGTTGAGTTCTGGAACACTGAATTTTTGTATGGGTGTTGGGCAGGACTGCTTTTAGAGTGCCAGCTCCTCAGTCTCATAGCACTGACTGACAGAATTCAAAAGCATCTAACACCTCAAAAGCACACACCCAAACTTTAAAGAGGAACTACTTAAAAGAGGAAAAAAGCCATCAGTTCCAAATCCCTCCCACCATGCACCTGTGCTTGCTTTAGCTGGAGCTGCAGAAATGCCATCCTTAGTACTGACATCCTTGTGCTAAGTGATGCATGGCTTGAAACTCAGTCTGTGACCTCATGCATGTCTACACAGTTGGATGGGGCTCTGCAGGCAGCAGATCGCTTGCAGGGGGTGGGGGTCACGAAGCCATACACCCTCTTTGCAAACTTAAGGGTTTCCCCTTGTCTCGGTATCAGCAGTCTAACAATTAACCTGAATGTGGCTGGGAACTTCAGAAGGTTGTGGGATGCTGAGAATGCACACTTAGTTTCCTTTGTCATGTCTAACCTGTCAGAAAAATTCCCCGAGGGGAAAACAACATCATGGTGGCACAGTTCAGCATCAGCAAGTGCAATGCTCTTGTCATTAACCCTGTCGGTCACGGCGGCAGGCACAGAGAACTCCCTGGCAGCATCCTGGGAGCAAATCAGGCACGTGATTCATTCCGTCTGCCCCTCGGCTAACACTCCTCTCCCGTCTCTCCCGCAGCATACAGCGCCGGC
This sequence comes from Horornis vulcanius, assembly GCA_013401035.1. Taxonomy (NCBI): domain Eukaryota; kingdom Metazoa; phylum Chordata; class Aves; order Passeriformes; family Scotocercidae; genus Horornis; species Horornis vulcanius. The sequence goes on from VZUA01042012.1 coordinate 5,190, forward strand.
TGTCCTTGCAGCTGCCCATCCTTCATCACGCCTACCTGCCGTCCATAGGAGGAGTGGATGCCAGCTGTGCCAGCCCGTGTGTAAGCCCCAGTGCCAGTCCTCGGCACAGACATGTGCCACCCTCCTTCCGAGTGATGGTTTCAGGGCTGTAGGAGGGGGAGATCAGTGCTTCCTGAACTGCTTTTATGTACTCAATGACTGGACTAAACATCTGACCTAGAACTCTGCTACAAACATGTAACATTGGCTCTTACCGCAGAGGAACTTCTGCTGAGGCCCTCGTCACAAGAGTGCCCACGTAACTCGTGTGATAAAGCAAAGGAGGACACAAAGAGTTTGATCTGTAGCCTTATTCATGGAGTTTTTATTTCTTCACCTAGAAGTCACTGAAAAATGTTTCTTCCAAAATTTCTACTAGCAACAAGGAGGCTGGGATATATGGATCTTGCAAAAAAGACACTAGGAGAAAAAAAAAAAAATCAAACAAACAAAAAAACCACTCAGATGTCACTGAGCTTTATGTGGCTGCTGAGAACATGCAATTCTATACTGTATCCATGTAAGGAAAATGTAGTGGTCAAGCTATACCATGTTGGAATAGATACACTCATTTTTACAAGAGTTGTGTTAAATTGCTGGAAACATTCTGCACTGGTTAGTCTTGCTTTTTTTCATTTCAGGGATGATGTTTAGTGGGAAAGAAGAATTGTGAGAAATGATTCCTCGGGTGTCATTGAGACTCTGCAGTGCTGTGAGCAGGGTCACCTTTACCTTGCAGCTGTATGTGTAACCCAAGCAGAGCCTGAAGCTCCAGCTCTGAGTTGCCACCAGCTGGAGAGCTGCTGATTGCAAGCAGAGCACTTCACCCTTCTCCAGGGTAATGGTAGTCACTGCTGACCATCTGCAGCTTCATTTTTAGCAAAGTTTCTGCACCTATTTCAGGATAAACACCACCAACCATAACACACTAAACTGTCTGAAAAAGTCCTAGGGCTGATAACTCAGGAAACTGAGGACAGATGGGTAGTAAAGTCTTAATGTCACAGGATGAATTGTTTTTCCTAGTTTGTTTGAATTGTGTCACACATAATTACAATAAAATTAATTTAGTGGACTTGGGGGGGNGATAAACACCACCAACCATAACACACTAAACTGTCTGAAAAAGTCCTAGGGCTGATAACTCAGGAAACTGAGGACAGATGGGTAGTAAAGTCTTAATGTCACAGGATGAATTGTTTTTCCTAGTTTGTTTGAATTGTGTCACACATAATTACAATAAAATTAATTTAGTGGACTTGGGGGGGAGGGATTAGGGCACAGCACTTTGCTGCTGCGGGCAAAGCCTGCAGGCACATAGATGTGAATATACACAATGTTTGCTTCGTACCTGCCTACGTGTGACAGTTGTAGCCGATAGGAGAGGAGAAATCAAATTTACCGATAGAATATTTTACCTGACTCTTGAAAGGACTGTGAAAAAACAATGTATTTTATACTTTAGCTCCTTTCCCTGAACCAAAGCATTTAGGAGGAACAATAGTGGTGTACCGTCTGGACCAGCTCTGGAGCCAAACCCTCAGGCACAGGTGAGGCACACATGCAACTTCTTTTTTCAAGGGACTGGAAATGTATCCTCTCACTGCCAGGGCTGTTTGCTAAAAGTAGGGGAAAAAAAACCACATGAAGCACCCACTGGGATCTCAGTTTTCTTTAACATTTGTGCCCCTCAGACCAAACCTTTGGAATGGCATTCGTACAAAGGTTTACAAATCAGCAATGACTGAAGCACAGCTGAAGGGGTCCATTAGCTGAGGGATTTAACTGCAGCTTTGACAAGCTAGCATAAATCTCCATTAAAAATAAAACACACCTCATAGTGGCCAAAACCAACATGAATATGTATCTGAATATTACAATCAGGAGCATCACAAAATATTTCACTTGGCACATACAGTAAGAGAGGTTATGGAAATATCTGTAGCTTTTAGAACAAAAAACCATGTAAGTATAAACACAGATAAACTAGAACTCATTACTCTGTTTAAGCACTAAACACTGACGTCGTCACTCAATGTGTGTTGACAGTATTCTCTTGCTTTATTAATATCATCAGGGCCTGGTTTATTTTAAAAGGAATGTTAATTTTTAAAAAGAGAAAATTATGATATTGTATATAATGTATACACAAAGATCTCTGTAGAAATATTATTCCAACTTAGCAGGAAAAAAAAAAATTCAGAAGTATCGGACCATTGGAGGTGAGTGTGTGTGTGTGTGTGTCTGTAACTTCGTGAATACTGACTGTGTGACGTTTATTAGGTTTAAACCATGCAGTACATTCTTTGTCTCAATGATACTGTAGTTTCTCCCATAACATTTTTTTTTTACTTTACTGCAGATAACAAGACCAACCAAGTGAATATAGCTATTTAATGTTTCTGTTCTTTTATACTGCAGCAAAAATGTACTGTAAATTTATGAAGAGGCTGTGCCCCAATGGCATTTTCCAATGATGTTAGTGCACAAATGCTTTAAACTAGACTGGAACTGCCAGAATAAAATGTAAATGAAGAATTTCTTGTATAACCTTATACTGCATGAGATCAATTTTTAATAAATTGTTGCAAATCTGTTTTTATGAATAAAATATATAAAACTTAACTTTTTGGACTCAATACCCTCTTCCCCCATGGCAAAATCATTCTTAATGAGAGTGTATGTGTGTGTATGTGTGTGTGTGTGTGTGTGTGTGTGTGTGTGTGTAAACATAGGTATATTCAAAAGCCTCCTTGAAGAAAGAAGAATTCTATTACAACACTACATTTTAATAAAAATGTAATATGTAATAAAAATACACATCCTAGTTGTTGAACAGTTTGAATTTGGAGATAATAGATAGATAGATGAGCCTCTGTCCTGAAATACAATTACTGTAATGCCCAAGAGTGAAGTCTAAGACCTTTTTCAAATGGGAAAATAATCAAAACATATACTGAACATTTATATCCAAACCACACTTAGCCCACACACTGTTCTCTCTTGCCCCACAGTGAATGTGAATTCAGAAGAAAAAGAAATATTTTACTATTTCACACAAGTTATTGAAGTTGAGCCAATGTTCCAGCTCAATAGTAAAATCTCTGAATCAACAAATGAGAAGTTTCTGAGAATAAACACCAATTGCTTCATGAAGGCAAACACTAAGCCTCTCCATCTAGTTTTGTGCATGTGGTGTGATTTGTGTCTTAAAGCAGGTTCTTCTGCATGGAAAAACAGGAGGAGGGTGGGAATTTTGGGCAATGAGAAAGTGAGAGGAAAGCGCATTTTGAGTTGTTTGCTTTTTAGCAGAGAAGCGTCCTCAAGCCAGCACAAAATGTCATAAAGTCCAAGATGTGGGAATTAGAACCATCACAAATGGTTTTCCAGTAGATTTCTGATGCATCTTAGAAGTCCCTCAGAACACATGCAAAAAGAGAAAATACTGGTGAGGAGTTAACAGTGTGGATGGTGGCTCTCAGTGCAGAGTACCAGATGGCAGGAGAAACTCAAACAGATACATCAAAGCTCATTCAAGAAAGGAAAAAGTACAGAATAACTTCAATGTGAAACCTATATTCAACCAGAAATCGTGGGAGGATGTGAAGAACTTAGAATTGCTCATGAATAATAGGAAACCAGAACAAAGTGAAATATTACTTTAAAGGGTCATGAAAAGAAAGAGGGAGATGTTGGCAGAGCAACTTTACTTGAACCATTGAGTTTCCACAGCCACAGCAAATATGCTTCCTATACAATCATAAAGTTTCCATTGAATTAATGGAAGGTTGCTAATCTTGCAGCACTACTTTCAAATAAATAAAATCAAGGAAGGTAAGGAAAGAGCTTTTTTTGTTTGTTTGTCTTTGTGTGTTTTTGTTTTTGGTTTTTTTGGTTTGTTGTTGTTGTTGTTGTTGTTGTTGNGCTGAATAATCCTTCTTGTGTTTTTTGTTGGTTTGGTTTGGTTTGGTTTGGTTTGGTTTTTTTTGAGACATAATACCTTTCCTTAAAGGTTGAGAGTCAAAACTTTTCTGATCTTTTCAGAACTTGTTTGTTCATTACAAGTCTCAGCAAAATGTGCCTGCTTTTCCCAAGACTGGATTAGTTTTTCTGCTGATCTCTGGTCAGGCTTGCTTAGGTGCTGGAAGCCAGCCCAGCAAGGCTTGTCCCCACACTTCCACAGCACCCTATGGATATCAGCAGGACTTTATTGTGTTCTTAAGCCACAGTCCAAAGGATGGGCCGGTTTGCCTATTCAGCAAGCTGACTCTCCCTGTCACTGGCTTGTTTAATAGGGATTTTCTGCTCACTGTCTGAGAAGACTGACAGATTTATTACAATGGTTTAAACATCACGATTTTTATCGGAGTTCAGTTCTCAGTTACTGACTGCCTTTTCCATCTCTTGACACAGTGAATAGTACTTACAGCCATTACTTTAATGTGCCTGAATATTATTCATGAGTGCACTTTCAAGAGCACTTTGCCTCATGAGTCTATCAGGACTCTGAGAGCACTACTGTGCTTGTCACTACTCACTCAGTGACATTGCAGAGGATCAATAGAGGGTCTAGAGATGCATTGGAAGAGGTGGGGAAAGGAGAGCCCAAGCTGCTGGCAAGGGCAACCCTGGGTGGCAGTACCACCACATCAGCCACAGTCAAGATGCAGACATTTTGAGCCACCAACTTTGCAAACTGCAGCTGGTTTAAACTGCATCCCTTGATGACAAAGCGCTGAAGTAGGCCAAATGATGAGAAAGAGGGAAGGACATGTGGGAGGAGAAAGGTAGAAGAGGCATCTCTAAATACTGAGAAAATCCATCACTTCCCTG
>VZUA01042012.1:22139-38316 GCA_013401035.1 Horornis vulcanius
GCTCATCACACTCATCTGGCCATGCCCTGAGCCTGAGTGCAATAGCCTGTCCTGTCTTCTCATTAAACTCCATCTCTATTTTCCTGGGAGAGGGCCTCTCTGTGTTGTGTCCATGGAGGCCCAAGTACCACTGATCAGGCTAGGAGACCATGAAGAACAGAACCCCTTTGTCTGGGATGCCAGCAGCTGGGGAAACTGGCACACCTGCAGGCATGCATGGGTGTGCAAAATGCTGTGTAATCACCGGCAAACATGGAGTGAGACTGGGCAGTGAGCAGGGTGAGAGTCCTGGCAGCCAGGTCTTGCAGCAGCCACAAGCATGGGCTGGACAGCAGAGAGACCAGGAGGTCTGAAAGCTGGCTGCTGGAGGGATCAGGAACCCAAACCATCTACTGGAGAGATTGTGGTATCTGGAGGCCGGCTCAGACACATCTTTGCAAAGGCACTGGAGAGCAGAGGATCCAAGGACCATTTGCTGGGTAGTCTGTGGGTCTAAGGGCAGTGTCTGGAGAGATCCTTAGTATGTCTCTGTGTGTCTGAGCACCAGCACTGGATAGTCACAGATGCCATCTGTTCCAAAGTTTGGGGTGATTTTGGTTTGTCTGGTGGTAGGTGTACAAGCAGTTGCATCTTTACACACTTTGCCAACAGTGAGAATTTTTGTCTGGATGCATTACCCAGGATGTTTAGCCATACAAACCAGATTTTGCCTCTGCCAGGCCTGGAGTTAGAGCCATCCTGTTGTTGCCTTCTGTGCTCATCTCATGGCAAAGTCCTTCCATGGCCCTAAAAGTGCTCGAGAAAGGGAACTGTGCTCTCTAAGTCCTTACAATTCCCTATGTGCCTGCAGGACACACCTGCCCAGCCTGGCTGCTGGGGACATGGGGCTGCAAAAGCAGTTCCACCTCCATCTGGCTACCAGATTTGGCAGCTCTTGACAATTCCCTCCTGAGATGGCAGCTGAAGGGTGCAAACAGCCTCCCCACCTCCACCCCCCCACCATGTCATTTCCTCCAGGAAAGGTTGACAGGACATCTTGCTACTAACTCAAGGTCAGCCAGCAGCTGTTCTCTGACACCCATACCTGCCTGTCCTGGTGATATCAGTGACATTTATGTCTCTTGCTATTATCTGAAGCCTGGTTTTCACCTACAACATTAACCTCAGCTGCAGTTCCAAAAAGGAATGGCTTAACGAATGAGTTTGGAACTCTTTGTCCTTAACCATTTAGCTGCTGCCACACAAAGAAATTGCATCACTTCTGTTCTTCTGCCCATTTACCTCCTCTGTCCCACTAGCCAGCTTCCAGCTTGATTATGTTTTCCCTTCAATGCAGAACTCTTCTGGCAAATCATTACAATGAGCTCAAGAAATTGCTGTAATACCCAGAGAACAGCATGCCCCAGGAGCCCCTCACCTCTTTGGTGCCTCCGCCTGCCATGCTGGTGGCTGGAGAGCAGACCTTCTGTCACTTGTGAGGCACAGATCCCTGTCTAATTCCTAACGTCAGGTAAATTTGGAGAGACAGCTGTAAGCAGAAGAAACCTCAGGACCAGAGAACTGCTGATTAGATGATGACTATGGCTAGGTGTGCCAAAAGAGTTTTTACCCTGCCCTTCCTCAAAGCTCAAGCCCTTTCCAGCTTTGACACCAAATACAAAGAATTTTTCTAGTGAGTGTGGATAACCCAGCAAACAAACACAGCCCAAAATGCAAGACTGACAATCTGTTCCTTGCCTGTCCCAATTTTCACTTATTTTAAAGGAGGGAAAAATGAATATGGCTGTTTTTGTTATTTTTTTTAATAAAATCTATTGTGATGTCTATATTATTATCAGAGATGTGTTACAACAACCATAAATCTGACCTCACAGTTCTCATTACCTTCTCTTATCCGGTAGCAATTTTGGGGGGGTTTATTTCATCACTCAGGGAATAAACAAACTGGACCTATTCTGTTTCAATATACGAATTTGCTGCAAAATGTTGATATTCTTGGACAGCAGATACTTGGAGCCTTGCCAAATGGGAGAAGAAAATCAAAATAGGTTTTCTGTTGTTATTACAAAGAGTACTGTGCATTTATAGGTCTATAACATATCCTCACCTCTTCAACAGTCTGTCAGACAGCTGGAAGTTTTCTAAATTACACGAAAATACCAGTTTTAGGTTCTGTCACTACAGAAACTTAGAGCGGCCAAATCCAGAGAATAGAGCAGAAGTCTAAACCAAAAGGATAAGCCAGATGGGAGGGCTCTACATGATGGCAGACTCCACAAAACTGTCTGACTGCTCAGAGAAAGCTGAATGAATTACTGAAAGTTTTCCTCAGACATCCATTCATGTTTGATGTTGAATATGTGAGCCCAGATGTTTTGTCCTGTTGTATTTTAAAAGAACTCTTGCCACAATGGATAAAACAGCAGCTGGTGAGGGGTGCAATGGCTCCAGCTATTTTCTAGAGTAGGAGAAACAGCCCATGAAACTAATCAAGGAGGAAGAGCAAGTGGGAAAGGGACTTGGAGATCAATTAGTTTCTTGTAGCCCTTTTTTCCCAAAACACTTTCCCCCCAGCCCGACCCAGCATCAAATCAAGTGTTAGCAAGCAGGAGATGCTCGGGTGATGCCTGTACAGCCAACGATTCCTCCCCATAATGACATTGCTGATGGAGCTCACATGAAAAAGCCTGCTTTGGCAGCTGTAGAGACCCTCAGAGCAAGAGGCAGCTTTACAGGACAGGTAGCCAGGCCTTACAGATATTAACACTGGTTTATTTGATCATGTCTCCACTGTTATTTCACTGCTGACTGTAACGCATGTTGCTCGAGTCTTTAGAGAAGTAGCTTTCTGGAGGGAGCAGGATAGCTTTTGCAATACCACAGGGATTGTTATAATTTTGGGTACTTTTTATACCTGAGGTAATAAGTAGACTATTCCCCAGTAGATGGAATTAGCAGCAAGGACAGAACAACATACCTGGAGCAAGTTAATTACTCAGTACAGGACAAAAAATAATAGGTGTGAAAAAAGCAGGGGGCTGACCTAAGTGCATTTAAGGGATTTCACTTTTTAAAATTACTTAACCCTCAAAGTAGTCTGTAATCAGATATGCAAAACAGGGCTGACAAAAAAATAATCACTGAGTTTCTGAAATCTTAAGGCAGGAGGTCTTCTTCTCAAGAAAGGGGGATGTACTGTCTCTAGATAGCTTTCTAATTTGGGAAAATAAGTTTTCTCTATACAAAGATGTTGGCAGGCCTACCTAGCTCTTATCAACTTTGTTTAGGCTTCCTAGCAAGTCACCACATGGTGTCTTTAACTACAGAGTTAAAGAAAGCTTCTAGCTAAATGGCTTACTGACAAAGATATCTGCTTTTAAACTACACATAAAATAGGTATTTAAAAATTCATTCAAACATCTGGGCTCAGAGGTAAAATATATTAGGAGAAGAAAACAACTACACCTATCCCAACATCAATCACTATCAGGCATTCATGAATCCCATAAGTCTCACCCACCAGCCCCTCCTGGTCCACTCCACTCTGTTCACCCAGGAAATTTTGCACCAAAACCTCCAGATGCACAAGTACAGTCCCTGGAGGACGAGCACAAAAGCTGTTTCCGAAGTCAAGGTCACTTCTGTTGAAAATACCATGTGTCTCAGCTTCCTTCAGCTAAGCTGTGAGATGTCAGCTTTAACGCTTCAGGCAATTGTAGCTGTCACCAAACCACTCAAGAGAAAGTTGGCCTTTAAGATATTTGAGGACTTTAACCATTTTCTGGGGTATTCAATTTGTAATAAGACCAAACTCAAGATCAATACAGAACAGAGAACAAGGGTTAATCACAATTTTACTGACAGGCTCGTTTACACAAGAAAAACAAGGTAAGCAATGACTTTTAGAAAGACTAAAGCTCTTCTATTGGGTACTGATTAGCAGAAATAGCGCTGGTCTTATTCCAAGAGGTTCTCACAAAGATCTTACACTTAGAAGTTTGGAAGTTAAAATGTACTTTCTGAGGGCTGAAGAAAAGCTGGCTGCAAGAAGTGGCATTACATAAGTGAGTTTTAAGCTCAGAAAGATAGAATAGGGGAGATAACATGTTGGTATGGAAAACCTGAATCAATCCTAGAATCCAGAGCCATTGTTATCCTCTTCCCTTTGCTTCTTCATAAGCAAACAGTAGCTCCACTGTCCTCTTCCCAAAACAGCCCAAGTGGAAAGTGATCTCTGGAGGTCATTTACTCCATCCTGCCTTCTCAGGCGGGGCCATCTAGAGCCATTCACACAGAACCATGTCCAGATGGCTTCTGAATACCCCTAAGAAGAGAGATTTCACAACCTCCCTGGGTCCTTCTGTGCCTGTGTTCAATCACTCTTGTCCATAAAGATCTTTTTGATGTATAAATGGCATTTTCCCTATTTCATCTTGTGCTCATTGCCTCTCATTCTTCCAGTGGAGAGCAGTATTCTACCTCCAGAGAGCATGTCGAGCCAAGGTGTCTGCTGTGCCAAGGTTACTTGTTTGAGTCACTGCAATGGACCATGTCCCAGGTGATACCTGTCCTTGGGCCCCAAGCAGCCTCTCTTGGCTGCCTCCATCAGTGCCTCTCCTACCACATCCTGCATTGTCATGTTCTTCTAGTCAGAAAGAAAAAAGTCAATATAGAGCTGCCTCTCCACATGTATTTTCCTTTCCCCAGTCTCCTTCTCTCTCCTGTTGCCTGGATTATTCCCGCTCAGCGTCTCTTTCCTCCCACACCCACCACTTGCACCTCTGAACAGTCTCTTCTCCTTTACTAGCTGTACCCTCACATCTGTCCCACAATCTTTTACAAACTGTTCATGGTAACCCCACTCCCAGGCAACCCAGGTCCTCACAAACCTTTAGGAAATTCAGGAGGATTACACCAAGCAATCCAGGCTAGCCCAACACTCTGATACATTTATGAGATAGGATCAGACACTAAGTCACACCAGTATTTCTATTTGTCATTTTTACTCTCTATCTACTTATTTCCTTACTTTTATATTTCCTATTAGGTTTCTCAGTGCAAGTGTCAAATTTAGCAGTCTATTTTCCTCTGTCTCCACTGGAAACCTTTCTAAAGCACTGGTGTTGTGGTTGTAACAACCTTATAACATCAAACTGGTTTTAGACAAGAGTTTGCAAGCTGCTGTAGGCAGATCAGCTCTTGCATCCTTACATTCTCCTTTGGAAGACTTGGGTGAATGTCTTCAGTCTTGGTGATCTGGTAATATTAATTTTGTCTATTCCTTCCATAATCTTTTCTGCAGTCACTTAGGACTGGGCAATTCAACATGTGACTTCTCTATGATGTGCTAATCAAAGATGAGCACTGCAGTCAGGATACTTTCCCCTGAAACATCCACCCTTTTCGAGATGGTGGGAAAGGAGTGCAAACACTTTGCTCTCTCACACACCCACTCCCTGCCTACTGAAAGTGTATTTTTTAATGCCCACATTCAGAAGAAAGAAGTAGGAGTGCTGCAGTTTTAGTATGCTCATTTGGTTGAGAATTTATACAACCTGCTTGCTTTCTGCTTCCGCCACCCCAAAGGCTCAGAGAGCCAAGCAAGATGCTTTCAGCCGCTCCTGGCAGGTACCCCCAGTGGCCAAGGCATGCAGGCATCCCTCCTGCATTCCCCTGGCGCTGGAGCCTGGACCATCCCTGACGTGGGCTGGTGGTACCGTGCAGCCAAGTCCTCTCGTACCAAAGAGCAAACCTGAGCTGTTACGTAAAATACACGGATTCCCTCGCCTGTGCTGAGAGGTTTTTGTGTAGCTCCGATCCCTGCCCTGGAGGATGGCACAGATGAGATGTAAATCCATTCTTGTTCCAGCAGAAGAGGTGGATCCTGCCAGCTCTCTGTTTCCGAGGACCAGCTCTCGCATACATTTACACACTGGCACTTGGGGGTGGGCGGGGGCGGGGTGTCTGCCTCCCTCACGTCACTGTCGTTTACATCTCTCTCCTTCCTCAGAGGGCTGTTACAGATTTGAAAATACCTAGCTCCACTCCACTGGATTTGACAGGAGAAAAAGCCTCCCTTTCTAAGCCTCTTCTTATAGGAATGTCCATGCAGACTTTTCAAACATGTATATGTTTAGAATATAATATAGTATAATCCCACTGTCTTTTATTGAGGACTNAAAATTAAATGTTACAAGTGACCCAAATAAAATTTAACCACTATGTTTCTCATTCTCTCCCAGTGAAGATACAGCCGCCACCGGCTCTGATCCCTGACTACAGATTATGGAAACAAAATTTCCCATGTACTTCTTCCTATATTTTTAAATAAATACAAAGCAATTAATTTGGTGTAGAGTGATTCAGATATAGGATTCTAATCTGCATTTCTATAATCTTTGAGAAAAATGTTTGTTACTGCCTAAATGGTCATAGGTTTACCACCTGGATAATAATCCTGATGCAATTTCACACTCATTACCAAGGACTTTTACTGTGGCAGATAAGAGAAGACTCATAGGTGATTCTGTAGCAGTCTAGGCAATCTGCAAAACCATCTTACATCCTTACTTCTTCATTTTTCTAACCAAAATTGTTACATATAACACAGCAAAACAGAATAAAGAAGTAAAAATATTAAAAATTGTTTTAAGCAGTGTAAGCAGAAAGGTAGTGAAGGTGGCAATGAGGAGGAACCCACTGATGGATTCTGTTTTCAGAGAGCAAGACAATTCATGGCCAGGAAGCACTTCAGAGGAGGGGAGGAATTGCTAACCGCAGAGCAGCTCCACTTGGCATCCACACTTCTTAACTGTGTGCTTGGGCAGCAGTACAGCCAGTGAAGCACAGAGACATTACCCAAGAGCAGCTGATGGTTAAACTCAGTACATCCACAATGACCATGAGGGACCACTCTCAGGTAAAGGATTTAAAGTACATAGAATAAAAATTCATCAGAAAATCCTAATTTTGAAAAGGGCTGTGGTTACTGCTCCTAGACTTGATCCCTCAACACACTGCTCCTGCTACTGACAGGGAGTCCCTGCTCAGCTTTGTGCCAGCCTTCTGTGGTCAGATTTGGGTGCTGTAAACCCTCACTTTGAGCTGATTTCTGTCAGCTCTGACCCCACCACAAGGGGAGAGTTTAAGAGCAGATCACAGGTAGCTCCCCACCAGCCACTGACCTCTGCCTCCCCCAGACTTTCCCCCTTGCTCAGAGAATCAGTGCACAGCCACTCCTGTTACTCTCTTGTCTGCAGCTGTCCCAGCAAGAGACAAGTTTCTTTCACTTTCCTCATCTTTCCTTCCCAGGCTGGGATCCAGGACAGTTTCTCCTCCCTCTAAACACAAGGGAAGGAGCAAAGAAGACCTCTCCTGAGCACCCTGGAATAGCAGCTGACAAGTCCTGCATACCCAGGACTTCAGCTGCATGTCTGACATTATCTGCTAGGACTTACAAGTGCACACCCTATGGATCTCTTTAAATTAAATAAAATACAAGTACTTGTTCCATCCTTCAAATGGAAACACTTTTATACTTTCCTACAAACCATCAGCTGTTTCATAACCTCAATATTCAGCTCCTTTCCTCAACTGGTTAACAGTGTTTCCAGAAATGCTCATTCCTAGAATCATGGAATTATTAAATTGGAAACAACTTCTAAGATCTTTGAGTCCAACCATCAACCCAGCACTGCTGAGTCCATCACTAAGTCATGTCCCTAAGAGCTACATCCACACATCTTTAAAATACCTCCAGAGATGGTGACTCTGCCACTTCCCTGAGCAGCCTGTGCCAATGCTTGACATTCCCTTTGGTGAAAAAATATTCTCACTAATATCCACTCTAAACTTCCCCAGTGCTATTTACATTTGTCCTGTTGCATTTTACTTGGGAGAAGAGACTGACACCCACCTTGCTTCATCCTCCATCTCCTGTTTTGAAGGATGGCTAGAACACACCACAGCATCAGCAGCAGTCAGGGTGCGTCAATGTTTGAGCCAAAAATAGGACATTCTCCCAGCAGTAAATTTTATTTGTCACTTGCTTTTGAAGTTATATTGATTTTTTTTTTTTAAAGACCAGTTTGGGCATTGTTTGCATAGAAGATGTTTTAGAAACATACACTGTATTTAAAATTATTTGCCAATGTGTGCAGTACAAATTTTTGTTCTCTTTGCTGTATGTCCCCCTATATTAGGAAGGGGTTTTAACAACTATCCTAATTCCAGAAAAAAATAAGATAACAGTAAAAAGATGTATTTGTTCTGTCCACTCTTGCCATGCTCAAAATCACTGAATTGTCCTAGTGCATGGCTGCAATTTTTTTTCAAAATGCCATTTCACAGATTGCATTGGATTTCTTAGATGCACAAGTGACTTTCCAGCCAATGCTTGGGCAAAGAAAACCATTCAGCAAGAACACCCTTCTCATCCTGTACTCCTAATGAACACAGAGATTTTACCTGTTCTCTGGAAGCTTTACCCAGTGGATAAACAAAACTTCTCTTTCACAGCCTGCTGCAGCCCCAAGAGCCTCCTCAGAAAAGCAAAACCTCCACAGCCACCTTGCAGCCAGGTAATTCCAACTCTGTGCAGAAATGCAGGATAATTACAGCTGGATTTCCACAGCAGGTGCACTCAGCCCACAGACCTTGCCATCTCCTGGGGAGCAGAGAAAACTTAATGAGAGAGAGAGGCTCTGTGGGGACAGCTCTGTGAAAAACTCAGCCCAGGGAACATATTTCAGCCACATATCAGGTTTTGTTGCTTCTACATTTGCTCTCCTTCCTGTGTGGTCTGTCTTCCCACAGAGCCAGGGATCCTCAGACCTATGCCAGGCTGCAGTTCTCCAAGGCAGGTGTGCAGACAGACATTGCTGGCTGCCACATGTCTGAACCACAGCTCCCCTACATGTGTCCTGCATGATCCTGCTCCCAACCACCCTGTGCTGCATTTAAATGTCTGCCACACTCCTCATGCCCCTCATCCATCGGGCACACACACCTGGCCCCTTCCAGAGTCATCTCACAAGTCAAGGCTCCTTGTCAGCAGATTATGGCGGGTATGCTTCTGCCAGCCTAGGCCAGGTCCCTTTGTTTTCAAACATTTGTTGCCATTAACATTGTTTTGCCCATGACATTGTCCCCTGTAGTTTTATGATCAGTTTAGATTTTATTTACTAATGAAACCAAGCCAGGCTTGAAAATACACTTTTTCTCATGTCTGGAAATTCAATGGAGACTAGCTGCTTCATCAGCAGGAAAGCTGTTTTACTTTCTTTAACTCTTGCTTGTTTCTTGGCCTAATTGCTAATGTCTCATTTGTACTTTAATTATTGCTACTTAGTTTGTTCTGAAGTTTTAACCTGCTTGTTCCTCACTCTGCAAGTCGGAGGTGTCCTTTGTGAATACAATTCAGTCTCTTCGCAGGGAAGCAGTAAGAAAAAGTCATAATTTTTCAATAAAGCATCTTGTAGTCATTTAAAAAATAAATTTTAAAAGTGTTTTCAGATAGTCCTTTTAGTGAAACATAAATCTGATGGAGAAACAGGGAAATTGTCTGTGAGAAGCTCTGGAACAGAATTTTAGTGCCATGCCAAAAATTTCTGATGGAAAAAAAGACAAAGCAAAGTTGTGATCAGTATTCAGTTCAGCCTAGTGGAGGTCTGCATATGTTACCCTCTGCATGTCCTTCCCTCTTTAATTATCTTGCCAGCTTCAGTGGCTCTCAGTCTCAGGGTCACCAAAGCTACTTGCTGGTAACCTGATTGCCAACAACAACAAAAGACTCAGAATTGCCTGTTTTGATTATTGTTTAATTTTCATTCAATTCACAGTCCGTCCATGGTGAAAAGGGCTTCTTAATGTCTATCTCATGATCTGAAAATTCTTACCAGTGAGTGAAAATAGCTGCCCCTCAGAAGGGAGTACAAGTCCGGAGTTACTGGTCACTCAAGGACCCCCAAATGCCAGCTGTAGCTGTTTCCTCCTAAAAGAGCCTGTCCCAGATGTGCACTTTTCCCCCCACCTCCATCCCCCTTAGGAGATACTTCAGCTTCTTCCGGTGAAGTCGACTGAAAAATACTTGCTGTGCAAAGATCAAAGTAAAGCAACAATTAAAACTGGGCGAGGGCGTTGCTGAAGTTTAAAGGAGAAATGCTGGAAGACATTCACAGAGAGAAATGTGGAGATGATGGGCATGTCATTTTGCAGCACTGGAGCTCTTTATGATATGTGATTTCACACGGCCTTAACTGGCAGAAAATTTTCAGAAGTCCTTTTCAAAACAAAAATTCAGAAATACTCTGAACTTCTTTAGGCACAGCTCAGTCAGGCTTGACTGGGGGGTGAGAAGGGGAAAATTAAAAAATATAATGGAACACAGGCCAGCACCCTTCACTTTGCTCTCTAGTTTTTCGCTTCCCACCTGTGAGGTAAGAGCAATTCTAAGACTACTGCTATTGCAAGCAGCCAGTTTTCCCTGGGCCCTCTAGATCTGGGTGAGACAACAGCAAGGAAGCTGCAGGAGTCTGTGAAGAAAACACCACTAACACTGAATTGGGAGCCCAGTGCAGAAGGCAGAGCTGTCAGGGATTTAATTTGTCTTCCTCACACAGGCTCTTCTTCATTGAAGCTACCACTGAGGTCCCTGGAAGAAGGACTTTAAGGGAGGATGGCATGTGAGAAAAGGTTTTGATAGCTGGCCAGTACCTAATGCTCCTCTTGAAATATTCACAGAAATAAAACGGTATATTCCTCCAACTGCCTCTTCTCTTTTGCTTTTTGAAACTCAATCTCAGTGGTTTTCCTGTGTGAGAAACCCTAGCTAACTAGGAATAGCTTCAGGATATTTAAGGTCTCATCTTTGTGACATCAGCACAAGGACATTGATAGTTCCAAGGTGCTGGGGAGAATGAGGTGGTGGTATTACTGTGTAGAAATAGTAATGATCTCATTCACAAGAACTGAGGAGGGCCAGAGAAATGTGCCATTTCATGAAAAACTGTAGTATCAACAAATATCTGTAACACAACCCCAAAGAGTCTCTCAGAGTGGCTTTTAAATAATTGAAGAGGGAGTTTAGGTGCTGCTGAATGATGATGCTCTGGGCTTTCAAGCCAAGTTTTCTGAAGTTTACTATAGACTCCAAACAGGGAGTGCATTCTAGCTTGAAAACAGATCTGAGTGAGCATCGAGCTGCCCTGGGATCAAAGTTTGTTAATATTTTAATGTTTCTAACATGACGCAGAGTGCATGAGAAGTATAAGCCTTGGGGACCATCCTGCTTAATTTATGTAGTGAGTCACTACCAAAAAGCAAGGCTGTACTTCTGCCTTCCTGATGGCACATTAAATTCTGCCTATTCTCAATAGTCCAATACAGAGGATTAAAACAACCTCTTCTTCCCCTTCTACATTTTTAACAAAGACAATAGAAAATTAAACCGGTTCAGGACAATAATAGGCAATCAGGAAAAGATGTTGGAGCTGACTGTCATTAGCTATACCACTTTTCAGTCTAGTAAGAGATAAATCAGACCAGAATTTGGCAAACAAAACAGTCATGCTGGTGCTGGAATAATTGCATGCATTGTCAGAAATGCAAGTAAAGGCCTTCAAATGTTCTGCCTACTTCACATCAACTCTCTTTATTTAAAATAGCCATCTACAGAGCAAACATGGTCTAGGGAAAAGCAACCCTGTGAGGCACAAATGGGCAACAGTAATCACAAAAAGCTGAGCAGAGCCCATGATGGGCCCCGCCATGGGACAGGCAGTAACAGGCTGTCTGCCCAACTGCAGCACACACAGCGGGGTCAGGGGGAGGACAGACCTCTCAGGGTCTTCTTTGCCCTAACAATCCCAGCACTAGTTCTCCAGCTTCATGGGCAGAGGGCTTAGGACAAGAATCTCCCCAGTGAGAGGGTGATGTAGCACAGATCCCTAAGTAGAAAAAAGAATTGCCTGCCTTAGCCTGCAAGCATTAGCTCTGTGCTGAGCAGACTGAAAGAGAGTCCTAATCTCCAGATAGCTTCAGATGCTGAAAACCACTGTGCCATCAACAATGGTTTGGGCTCTCCTGCTGTCCCTGCTGCCTCTTGTAATTTTGTTTTGCTCAGAGCAGAATGGCAAGATGAAACCCAGGACAAGTCATTTGTGGCCACTCAAATAGTAAGGCAGTAGATGAGAAGGGCTGTACCTGCGCTCCTGACAACAAGCTTCCTTCAAGTCACACATGTCCTGGGAGGTGTCCCCCACCCAAGGGAGTTCATATGGACCTCAATAACATTAAAACTGCTGCTGCTTTCTCCCTCCCGGTACACAATACACGGAATTACATGAAGATCATCTGTGCAGTGGGCATTTGAACTCAGTTCCAGCTCCTGGCCTCCCAAAACAATGAGTTATCCTGCCATGACTGCTGCCCTGCAGTGCAAGTGCTGGGTTTCCATGGCTAGGGTGGGAGCTTGCAGTATTTTTAATTGAGTTGAAAGCAAGCAAAGGCTGTGAGTTTGGCTTGATCACCAGGCCCTGAACCATCTCAATTTTACAGTTTCTGCTGGCACGCTTTATACTGAATTCAGCTATTTTAGGTGAGCTTTAATCCTCAAAGAAAAAAAGGGAAAGCAGGTTGATGTTCTCCTCTGATAAAGCAACAGACCTCAATATATCAGGCAGTCGTTTTACCCAGCAAACAAAGAAGCAAAATCTGTGCAGTTCTGCGTATACTAGTGAGTGGTTATCCCTTCATTATGGAAGGCTCTATCCATTGATACAAGGTTTTATCCTAGTTTGAAAAGACAGAAAAATCTGATTGTTTTGCTACAGCTTTGTTCATCCCATCACAACATGATTCCCCAGAAGATTTCACTAGGAATGATGCACTGTTCTGTTTGTGTCATGAAAAAGTGGCACATCTCAGAGATGCTGCAGCACGACACTGGCTTGGTGTTTGTAAAAGGCTCCACAGCAGCCAGACAAGCCAAGGGTTTTAGGAGGCAGAATGACACTGTAGGGACCAGCTAATCCTGTGGCAACCTGGAGAGCACTGTTGCCTGAAGCTGTTAAAGAAGCACCAATCATTGATCTGGGCCTGCAGTAGATCTCCCAAAATAGCCTGGTACTGACTATCCTACTGGAAAAGGGAATAGCTCAGCCAAAAGCCTGCAAGCATCTGGCACCAACATGCCTCCACATGTCATGAATGCCTGCTAGCAAAGCTTCATATGGCCATTATCCTATGAAAGGTTCATTTGCATATCTGTGCCACTTGGGAAGTGAATATTGTTTATATTAGCCAAGAGCTGATGACAAAGAAGGGAACGTCTGCCTGGGACATGGTGTACTTTCAGAAACTGAGGTGAATTGGTCTGCCAACACACTGCCATGAGACATGGCAAACAGCTTCATGATTTGAACATGGAAATAGCACCACAGACAAAGTCATAATTGGCCAGTGTCAGATGTTGACAAAATATTGTATAGGCCTGAAACAGGGTCTCCACCTGGCTGCAGCACAAGGTGGGAAGATGTCTGGAAGAAAAAGACTACAAAGAACAGCCACTGCAGCCCAGCTGCAGAAAGACTGGGTTTTTCACCACTTCCAGCTGAGGAGATGGTGCAGAATATGAATCTCAGATCTAAAAGCACATTGACCTCTACATTGACCTCAGAGCCTACTGTACCTGTCAAGAGCTACTCCTGTCACAGGGTAAACTACGTCCCGGTGACTCAGAGAGCACATATGGCACCTTTAGAAGGAAACAGGGATACGACAGCTTCTTCAAAAGCATATGTTCACCTTTTTCCCATGCCTACGCAGCAGCACAAGGTGCAGAGCATCAACATTCCACGCACACATCGCCACATCATCATTGCCACAGCACTGTACAGTTTGCTCCCAGGGCGGGCAGGGGTGTTGCAAACATTGAGCCCTTAGGCAAATCTCAAAACTCTGCAATGTCTTCATCTGTTGTTGTTTGGCTCTTGCTGAAGCTGTGTTCAGGCTGAAATAAAGTATTTTTCCCTGCTTTGGGCTGGCTCTTCAGCTGGGTCTGGGGCTCCAGTTCTCACCCTCCATCAAACAGCTTCTGGGGGAAAAGGGGATAGGGACAATTCACAGAATCACAGAATCACTAGGTTGGAAGAGACCTCCAAGATCATTGAGTCCAACCCATGCCCTAACACCTCAACTAGACCACAACACTGAGTGCCACATCCAATCTGTTTTTAAACACATTCAGGAATGGGGGCTCCACCACCCCCTGGGCAGACCATTCCAGTTCTTTATCACTCTTTCCTTCCATAAAAAACGTTTTCCTAGTATNTATGTGCTCAAGCACATCCACAACATACTTCCTAAACTGAGGGGCTCAGAGCTGGACACAGCACTCAAAGTGTTGCCTCACCAGTGCCAAGTATAGAGGAAGAATGACCTCCCTGGTCCTGGGCAACATTTTTCTAACATTTGTTTCTTCTTAGAGGCATATCAAACACAAATTTTCATTTGCTTCCTCAAGACATATGGAGAGTAGCAGGTACTACAATTTTCACACAACTTCTCTTATTGGTTAAGAGACCACATTTTAGTGTCTGACAGATGACCAGTCAACCCCCCCATCACTGTAATAGAACAAAACTCCATCACAAACAGCACAACCTTGCAAGCCCTTTTTTGCTTCTGGAGAAACTCTTAGCCACATTATAGTGAGTGAATTGTGGAGGAGTAAGGAAATGTTTTCAGCTTGTTTTGCTTTTTTAAAGATCTTTCTGGATAACCTGGTTAACCACAAGTCACTGCACAGCTCAGTAACTCAAGAGAGTACAATATCCCCTCCTACATTATGCAGAAGGACAAGCTGAACTGCACATTCCTCTAGACTTTAAAAAAATCAATTATTTGTTTTTAAATCTGTAAAATCCTACAGAGACTTTTGCCGCTTTGCTGATTTTGTGGGCCAGGACAGCTGGAAAGGGTTTCCTGCATCTGCCACGTCTGTGGGGAGGCTTTCCACAGAGTGTGAAAGCCCCTCTCCTGACGTGGCTGGAAAGGCTCTCTCCAAGTCACAGGAGTCACTCACCAGCCTCCTCTGTTTTTACCAAGTTTAAAGGAAATTCTCACCACCGTGATTGACTGATTCTTTGATGGAGCTGCAAAGAGGCAGGAGGCATAAAATCTGCTGCTGCACAGACGTCCCAAGCATATGTTGCCAGTACCTTCAGTCTTGGGTTGCAGCTACCCTGTTATTTTAGTATTGGATTTATCCTTTAGCAGCAAGTGCTAATCGTTCCACACCAGGCTGCAATGCTGAGACCTCTGCAACTTGTCACTGCAGCCCAGAATGATATTAAAAAAATCAATCAATTTATGACTTAAATAAGGAAAGAACAAAACAGTCTAAAAACAAGATACTACACTCTGTCACAAATATCCAAAATACAGCATCATGAGCCTTAAATACTTCAAATAAGAGAGTTTTGACTTGTTTCAAAACAAACCAAAAAAAGAAAGAGAACTATTTGCCAGTACTTTAAATAAAACAGTTTGTTAGGCACTCCCAGGCAAACATAAATAAATAAAAAGACGCAAAACCAGTAATAAATACCTCTTTATTGGTAGAAATATTGTAGCACTGGGGAAGAGGCAATAAGTTCAATGAAAAGAAGAGTACAGCTGCCATAAAAGGGACATTTAATTACAACAGGACCCTTCAAACTGAAAAAAAAAAAAAATCATGAGCAGGGAATATGCTAGAGCTCTTCAAAATCAGGAATAACAAGGAGACAGTGAAAAACAACTAATCCTTTTCTTTTCTAATATAATAACAAGGAGGCATTAAACGTTCCAAACAAACAAGAGATGCATCTTCTTATTGGCACAGACTTACCCTGAGGATTACCCACTAATCACAGGGGAAATTATGCGTTTGCATGGATTCAAAAAGCAATTAGACAAATCCATGGAAGGAAAAGGAAATTCATCAATAGCTAATAGACACCAGGGCTCTTCCTCTGGTTGTAGATGTTCCTGAAACATAAGTCACTGGCGTCTGGGAGAGTTTCATCATATGATCATATGATCACTACGGTCATCCATCACTTAAAAATCATAGAATCATAGAGTGGTTTGGTTTGGAGGGGACTTTATTCCCCTTTGTTTTCCTTTGTCTTTTACC
>VZUA01042014.1:0-23217 GCA_013401035.1 Horornis vulcanius
AACAGGGTACCTGTCTCTCCTGCCCACCAAAGGTTAAGTCCAGAAAAAAAAAAATTGATTGAGTTAAGTTTTATTTTTGGCCAACTGCTATGTCATACTGCCCAGCAGCTTGGTTTGCATGAGATCACACATGGAAAAATAAGCAGTGAAGTGTACTAGAGTTCCTAGTGCAGCTATTTTTACAGCACAGAGGCTTTCCTCCACCTCACTGGTAGCTGCACACTGTGGTTGACTCAGCAGCCTTTCTCACAGAAGCTTTTGCCACTGTTCCTCCAGTGGGAAGAGGGCTCAGGATCAACTCTGACCTTCACCTCCAACAGCAGCAAGCAGCTATGGCTGGTCAGCTGCTACATGTTTTGGAAACCTTAAGGTTGAGAGATTTGGGCTTTCCCAGGCAGGGTACATAAACTGAAATGTTGCTTAAAGGCAACTGCAAACAGCAGCTGCAGCTGTGACCACTCTTTCCCTCTCCAGATTTAAGAGAGGAATGAACTTCTAGATCATTCCCATCTCTGAATATGACTTAAACACTGGGTCTCTCCAATGCTTGATGCCAACTCTATCTGAAAAGGGGTTTTCCTAGCACCTGTTCCGACCTTCCCCCTCACACCGTTTGCTTCCTGATCTCTGCATTTTGTAACTCCTCTGCACAAGGAACTCAGTAAGAGCAAACCTTTCTGAACATTGAAACACACATAGGAGTAGTCAGGTCTGAAAAAACCTGAAGAGGATGTTGAAAGTTTACATTCCCACTGCCTTGACCTCTGGGAAGGCACTTGGACATCAGAGAGCTGTAAAGCCAAAATGGTCCACATGGCATCATGTAGTCCAATCCCCTGAACTCCAGGCAGGATCACCTACATCCATGTTGTTCCTGAGAGATGTCTGCCTGACCTGATGTCATATATCTCCAGCCTCAGGAACTCTCTTATCTTTCCAGGAAATTGAATGGGCTTCACGTGACATTTTTCCCCTCTCTATTATCTAACTTAAATGTCACAACAATGTCCTCTTCTTATTACAACAGTATCTTCAGTATCTCCTTAAGAAGCCCTGTTTTATAGACTTTGACTTCTCTCTTCGCTTTTTATTGACCCAGCTCAGATCAATACCTCACTGATGCTGAGTACAGTGGAAGAACAATCTTGATACATCTCACAAACTGTGCCTCTACTCATACACCTCAGAATATGATTTTGGCTTCTTCACAAAACTCACACTGTTAACTCATGTTCACCTTGTGATCTACTATAATCCTTAGATTCATGCTGCTGAACCGCAAAGGACACAGTCATTCCCTAGGGTGTATCTACATCAATGATTTTCCATGTCCAAATGCAACTGTCCTTTCCACCAAATCAAATTTCCCCCCACCCCACCTCAGACTGAACCTCCACAATTATTAGATTATTTAAAATACAGACTTGCCTTCCAATGGGTAGCCCCCATTTTAGTGTCCTCTGCAAATACAGTGAGAAAACTGCCTGACCAAAGAACAATTCTACCAAACAAGAATGAGCCACTTTATCCCAGTCCCATTGAAAAGATTTTGATTCCTTTGTAAAATGAAAAAAAAATGGACCACCAGGCTTTCCAGTCCGGTTAAGTCTCTGCAAAGTGTCTCATACAGGACTGGTTTTCAATCAGCTCTGCTATTCTGATGACTTTTGCCTTGTTTGACTGGATGACACCAACGCTGAAGGTTCATCCCACAAGTATTTTAGGGCAGAGTGGACGTGTAGGCAAGACATCTGAATATCTTTGCTTCAAGCCTCTTTTCAATCAACATTTGTCGCCCAGGCCTCAGTAGACTGCAAATCATTACTAGTTTCCATTTTGGCATGAAGGTTTTTAAAAATATTCAGTTACCTATTTCCAATGACAAAATTAAGGAGGAAGAGGGAAAAAAAATTACTCACATAAAAAAAATCTCCAACTATTTAACTGTGTGTCTTTAACCACTCCTTTATATTTTTCAGAATAGAAATCTTGTATATTCCTCCCCCCTTAAGAAAATCACCTCAAATTTGGCTAAGCAGTAAGTACTTGAAAATTGCGGCTTACAAAGGCTCAACAGAGATTCAGCTCTTAGCAACAAAATCCTCTGGACTTTTTATGTGCAGGGAACATACTTTCCCCTCCTTTCCCCCTTGGTAAATCAAATACCATGAATCACCTGAGGGGAATCTGCTCTTTCCTACAGCTGCATGTCTAAGAGATATCCCTGCTACTCCTGCAAAAAAAAAGCCTTACGGTGTTTGATCTTGAAATGGAAACTGGGAAATCTCCCAGAATAGCATCTGGTCAAAGGGAAATAGGAAGGAAGGTCAAAGGGAAAGAGTATGTTATCTCAGCCCCTGGTCAAAGGGAAAGAATATCTCATTAGACAGGGAAAGGTGGAGGGCCTTTTGCAGTCATGGGGGACACAGAGACATTAAGGATTAAATGGAGAGACCTTGGATAAAAGACTGCAGTGAAAAAGGGATTACAAATATTTTCATCTGCATGACAAGAATGAGGCCTTATAGCCGTGTTCAAAAGAGAAATAGTTTAGGAAGCAGCCAAACAGCATGCTGAAGAGCACTACAAATAAGTAGATGCAAGCCCACATTCGAAGCAAAATTTAAGAGTGGACAAGAAAGAGAAAAATGGATCATATACTGAGCAAGTCACACAAAACAAAGTATTAAATTTCTAGTCATTAAGTGACAGTATTGATCCTGTGCAGTGAGGCAGGCAGTGGCCTTCTAAGAGGAAGCAGCAACTGTGTATGCGGTCACATTCATAGAAGGGTGTCTGAAAGCTTCAGCTTTTGAAAACAACAGAGGCAAGATGGAACCTGAGGGAAACAGGGAGTATGAGGAACAAGAAAAACTAGAAAAATAAAGGCTGGATGAAATTTTTGAGCCAGCACCACTGAAGAAAGAGGAAGAGGTATCTGCTCTCAACATAGGCTGAAAAAGCTGAGTCAGCACGAAGGTTTCATGCCCAAGCAACCCCAGATATCAAGGACATCATAGGACCTCTGGCATCTCCATAGGACTTTAAAATTCAGTGTATAGAAGATAAATTTCGTCATTTCTAAAACAGGCAGCTTCTTACTTTACTCTCTGTCTAAACTTGCCTCTGGGTTTTTACACAGCTACTGCCACCTCATTGTCACTAATGTGCCCAACAGTCTCATCTTTATTTTCAGTGTGCTTGACCATCTGGATGAGTCCAGTTACCAATTTCCATAGGAAGGCTGCTGCAGGTTTGTTTTAACCTTTTATTATTATTAAAGGGAAGCAAGTGAATGGGAGAAATTGAGGTGATGAGCTGAAACAACTTTCCTGATACAAGAGAGGATATTAAATAGGAATATGCAAATTAGAGACTCCCAACTTGAATCAGGAGGCCTTTGTTCTGCATCAAGACCCTGAAGTACAGCTCAAGTCCCAAGAAATAAATGGGAGTGTTTCCATGGCCTTCAGAAGACTTTGGAGAAGGACAGAGAAGCAAAGGTCAACAGAGAAATCACAAGTGACTGCAATAAACAGAACGGAGTACACAGTTTACTGGAGGAAATATGGCCTGTGTAATTCAGAAGGCAGGATTTAGCTCCAGTGTCCTCAGAGAGCAGATTTGTGAGATATAAATATCAAATATAGCTACTATTCTTAATGTCAGCATCCCAACCATGTGCTCAGGGCATTTATAGGAGAAACAGCTTGCATTTAACTTCAGCGCTTTTCCCCCTCTAAGATAAATATTTTGTTAACTGAAACCCTTGTGTAAACCTTTCAACAGAACATCTCTGGGTGTTAATTCTCTTTAATTGAACACTAATTAAATTAGAATTCAATCAAATTAGTAACCAGGTCAAGTGGTTTCTCTTAGTTACTATACTTAGTGAAATGTTCACATTAAAATTTCTCTGTTCTGGATACACATTACAACATGGAACTTTGCTACAGGAAAAACACCAAAGCTATAAAAAGCTAAATTTAAAGAAGCATCTGTTGAACTAGTTTGTTTTTTTTTTTTANTCTCGAGCAGACAGAAGTTTTACCAGGGAGACAGTGAGAACAAACAGAAATCTCACCTTCAAAATGACCAAGTTAAAGGTCTCGTATTTTAATTACATGTCTTGGAAAAACATTTTTGGCCCAACTTCAAAGCTTGCAATTACCCAGGTGTTTAAAGGATTGTTACGCATCAACAGCCATTTACCAAAGCATTAATTACTATAAGTCTCTAAAACTTTCCTCGGCTCAACCTTTTTGTTTACTTTTCTTCAAAGACAAGTTGACATAATAGTCTAGACTGCCTAGCAGCAGCTTCTCAAAAGGGAATTTTGCACAGAAGTGTGTGGAATCTACATTTTAATTAATACACTTTCTAAATACTCTTCTGCATGCCTCAGGATCAGAGGCTTGAGTTTGCAGTGACATCAACTTTCTGTAAAAGTCATCCTGCATATAGCAAACTAGCAAGATCACTTGCTCTTACCTACTTTCAATGGGCAAATAACTCTTACCCACCACTGACTCAGTCTTACAGAGTTGAAATGAACTCCACATAGATAAAACTTTGAAGCTACAGCATTTTCAGACCTGTAGATCCCCCATCTTGAAGTAGCTACAAGCACTACTTCAAATTTTAAAGTGTTTATTACTTATCAGATGGACCTTATGTGGAGCTCCCACAGCAAGAGGTACTGCCAAGAGATGCAATACAAAACCTTAACAAGTTAGTGTATCTAAATGACTAGCACTCCAAAGAGTTAACAGCAGCATAGAAAATTAATCTATTGGTGCTCCCCTGTACAGAGAGCCTCAGGCAGGAGAATGCTGGCACCTGGATTGAGCTGCTGTGGAAAGCAAAGGCAGCCTCTATTGTTTCAGGAGAAGTGAGGTTCAGGTTAACTGTCCTGAAGAAGCAATGCCATCTGTGAGCCAGAAGACCGGGATATATGTACACAGCCTGTAAGGGTTTCTTAGAAACAAGGAAGGAGATATGAACAAATGTCAACCTACAAATGAAGTTGCCTCCAAGGTGGAAGAGAACACCAGCAGCTGGGCACTGATTTGCAAGGACTGAGAGCCAGTAGAGGAAAGAAGCACAGAATGGAGGTATTGGGATATTCTGGAGGTCTGCAATTCAGCACAGGGAGGGGAAAGCCATCCTGGATGCATCCAGATGTGGAAAAGCATAAGAAGGAACAGATAAGCTCAGCCTCACACCTCCATTGCTCTGTGTAATGAGTAGCCCCGTGCTGAAAAGGCTGCTCTGTAACACTGTGTCCACTGCCCCAAGCACCAAAGTCTCCAAGGGCAGAGCGTAAAGTCTTCCCGACTCACCAGAGAGTAGCAGGGTGAAATCCAGGTTTCAGAGCTGCCTCTGGCAAAGAGCAGAAAATCAGAGACTAGAGCTAGAAGACACCAAGACTATGGGAAGTTCAACCTACAAGTCCATGATAATCCCCAGTAAACAGGTCAAGACAGATACCTGGGTGCAAAGGTGTCCCAACCCATTCAGCTTAAGGTCTTGAGCTTTACAGATCTGAGGAATGAATATTTCTTCAACTGGAACAGTTACAGAAAAGAAAAAATCATCCCAAGTCATAGAAATAAGAAATGTATTTACTTTTTTGTTTTCTTTTTGCTACAATTCTTTAAGATAAAGGGGTATTCCAGCTGTGATGACGGCTATAGCACTACACTTCAGAGTTTAAAGGCAGTTTGAGGCACGAAGATAGGGGAGAGGACAAAGGGGGAGTATTTTCCTTTGTCCATCAAGTAAAGAAAAAAGGCATTGATATGGCATTCTATAGTTTAGATAGAAAATGCCAGCTGGTTATGGAAACAGTATGTTTCATCCAGAATAACTGAGTTTCAAACTGCTCTAAAACAACCAGCCTAAAACACAACAAATCATATACCCACAGTGGGAGCTGAACTGAGATGTGGACAGACGCCTCTCTATAGCATCATGGAAACAGCTCTATCATATACAAATATATGCACACTATATACAAATCTGACCCCAACTTGAAACAGATTGATGCTAGCTTTGTCATTTGTATTACACAACCCGTTCCAAAACCCAGTCGCGGCGGGTTATTTATTTTCTAAGCTATAAACACTGCCGTTGAATCAATTTGCCCTTTAGATTAGAAACTCGGATCCCATTTGTATAAATATCCTGTTGCAAAGAGGAAGACTTTATTACCACTATAACTGGCATGTAAAACCAACAAGCGCCTTAACCCTTAAAGAATTGTGTTCAGTAGAACAGTAACGTGGTCCCCAGGCAGTTGCTCTGCAGGGCACATTTATGTCCACACATGTCTTTTCATGTAGGAGGAATCTTCCTGACCATCATGTTCCCATATTTCATTCTGGGTGCAAACAAAACTGTTTAATAAACTGACCATTAATGTACCATATCTTCCTTTGATCACTAACACAGGCCACTGTGTTTTTCATAGATCAGTTGTTTGGACAGTGTGGGAGTGTTTTGAGGTCTGCATTAGCAGGATATTTACACTTGAAAACATACTGATGGTCCAAACCAAGGACTAACTAACTTTGATCAACCATAAACTGCCTTCCCTAGTCCTGACCTGACACCTCTCTGGGTGAGGGCATGGAAGTTTCAAGAAAGAAACTGTTTAAATAATGATCTGTTTTCAGGGACAAACTCATTTCTTCCCTTCCCTTGTAAAGGTCTTGTTTACATGGCATTCCACTCCCAAGAGGCACCAGAAATCACAGACGGCTTTGCTGGTTCTTCCACAAAATCAGTCCTGCACTTAGGACTCAAACCCTGGTGCTGGGTTTAGCTGTGTGTTGGTACCACACAAGGGAGGAGAGTCGAGGCTGTGTGGCTCCAGCCTGCTGAAATAAAACAGCCCATTAGATACTGCCAAAGCAGGACAAGCACCCAGAAGCTGACACCACTTGTCTTCCTAAACTGGTGCTTTGGCAAGCGTCCCTGCTTTCTGCATATTCCAAAGGAGGAAAAAAAATAAAGAAGAAGAAAAAGACCCCACCCTAATGTTCAAACAGCCCAGTCTCTTAAAACTCTGGGGGGTGAGAAGCTAAAGGGCAGCAACATCCGCCAGATGTGTTGCCCATTCCCTCTCTCAGCATCAGCCCCTACAGCCCACAGCCTGTTTCAAAGCCCAGTCATCCCCCTCAAAGCAAACCAGATGTCACCTCAGCCCTGCCTGGTGAAGCCTCTTCTCCACACAATCCAAAATGCATACCACTGATGGCTGGCCACAAGATTGACCCATCCATCCTGAGGATTTCATTAATCTCCTCACAGCATCCCACTGACAGCTCCAGCAGTTTGTGTTATGACAAAACGCGGCCGTTAACCACGGTTTGGTTAAAAAACAAAAGCTTCATTTCTAGGCACTATTTTTCTTACCTTATGAAAGGGTGGAAGGAATGGGGAGATGAAAATACTACTGACACAAGTGAGTCAGTATTAAAAATGTTTTCTTTTGAGAGAGAATGTACATAGACCACACTGTCCTCAATATGAGTTTCACTGCCTGGAGCCCCCACAAGTATATTTTTCATATTTCTGATGGGACGAGGTCACATTTCTGCACATAGGTTTTATGCTATTTCAATCAGCATTGATCTCTGATCATTCATGCTCTCTTTCCATACATGTCTGCCTAGAAAACAGTTTCAAATAGTCCCATATAGTCCCTGATATTAGCCTTGTTTACAGTGGCAAAAATCAGTTTGATAATTCAGTAACTGGCAGAAATTTTAGCCTCAGGCTTGGTTCCATTTTTAGCCATCAGGGAGCAGCCAGCAATGCCTCGTGAATCCGTGCAGCAGTGCACATCTGGGCTGGAGTCACAAGCTCATGCTGTTACTGTCCAGATGAGGTTTTGGTTTTTGTTTTTTTTTTCCTTTGCTCAAGTAATACTGAATTAAGCCACTTCATTACACTTAATTGGAGCCAAGGGATATTTCCAGGCTCTGAGCTTTGGTGAAGATTTGTATTTACTGAAGATTTCTCTAATCTCCTGCCCTGCCAAACTTGTTTCTTCAACAGAAGCAGGCAGGATCCTTTTTCTTTATATAATTCCCCCAGAGGTGAATGCTGCCTTTCCCTTGTAAACTCCTGGTTTAAATCTATACATGCCAGCTGCTCTCTTAAGAATCATTTGTGCCCAAAAGTACTTTAGGAGCTACCAGTAATTGCCCCAGACAACTGTTAACCTCATAAAAGCCAAGATTAACATGGTGTCTTTGAACTTTCTCTGAAGACTGCAAATGTTAACTGAACAGGCACTTTCTGCAGCCCTTAGAGATGAATTGTCCTCACCAGAAGGAATATTTGTCAGCACAAAAAGATGAAAAAAGGTGTGACATCAACTCCTCTCTCTCACCTGTTAGTTCACCAGCTAGACTTCAAGATCTGTACAGACTCCTCCTCATGCAATAAAATGTCATAAAATGTCAGGAAACATCAGGCTGTTATTCAAAACCATTAATCTAAAGGAAGTGTGACACAACTTTTTTTTTAGTAGTTTTTGGTTTTTTAAGTCAAGGCAGCTGTTATTCTCTGGCTCATAAGATGTTTTCTAAAATTCAATAGAAGCCTTACAAGTATTTAGCAAGTTCCTTTAAAACCCAATGCTTTCTTTTCCTTATAATTTAACCTTCCAGTGTTCTGAACTGGAAAAGAGAACATTGTATTCCAAATTAATCTGCTGAGACAAGAGGGGAAAAAAAATATTTTGGACTTTTTTTCCCCCAATAAAAGCAAGTAAGTCAATGGACAATCAAAACCCATAACCTTTCAAAAAACATAGTTTCTTCAGGCATACCAGAATAATTGAGGCATTTTTCCCCTCCATGCAGAGACACTAGCAAACAGCTAAGCACAACATTTTAGTATTTGCTTTCAAGAATGTTTACAGACCAAAATCCACCCAGGTCATCAATGAGGGTGAATGTTTGAATCTATGGCAGCTGTGGCCAATGTCAGTTGAGTCAGACCTCAACTGAATATTACACTGAATATGCAATGTGCAACTTTTACTATCCCAACTCTTTTAACATCTGCATATTTTTAATATAAAGGAGATAATTAATAAATATACATGCACTTTTATATACAGATATGTACAGAAAATACAAGCCTATTCATGTATTCATAGATAAGCACACGTTTTCAAATATGATTTTGCATTTTACACATACATGAAAGAGTCCTTTAAGCTGAAGGGGAAAAAGAATGGAAAAGGGCATGTATGTCCTTTCTACAGCTGCAAGAATCTGTGAGCCATATCTTGCCCACCTCTGTGAGGATGATGTGACAAGACCCACAGACTCATCTGAAGCACAAAACGCTTCAGCCAAACGTCTCCCTCCTTCCCACCAGTAAAAGTAAATAAATAAATCAGGAAAAGAAACAAAAAGGGAGCCTTGAGGGACTGGGTGAGTCAGAGGTTAGTAATGAACTGCAGACACTCATGACTGGGTCAGCGGTTCACGCCTAGCCCCTGTCAGGAGGGACAGGGCATTGCTGGCAGTCTGGGCCTGGAGGAAGCTGCCTTACAATTCCCAGTCCCAGCAGTGGGATACCCTCAGCACAGCCACCAGACGCGGCAGAAGGAACACGGCAGGAGGGAATGGAAAGACCCAAAATACTCTCCAGCTCTTGGACAGAGACCACCTGGTGATCGCCACCCAGGTGCTGCTGTCTCTGCTCTGTCCACAGAGAGGTCTCCAGCACCCAGGGATGCCCAGGACATGCAGATGCCAAAGGACCCATGTCACAGCTTTGCAGTACAATCCCATTATGGCATGCTTCTGGTGTGGTGTGTGAAAGAGAGGTCCATTGCTGCACACAGCCACTTTCAGAGAAGAGAGTTTGAAAAATTGTTAGGAACAGGGTACACTGGAGCCCATACCTTGTACTTTATCCAGTACTTGATTCTCTTTCCCACATTGTCTTGCTTGTTTAGTTTACTCCAAAAAAGTGGGATAGCCACATAAAAGTTGACAGTTCTACTCTGTGCCCTGCTTCGGTGACTGTCACAGAGCAGCATATCAATTTCTTCCACAGACACTTGGCAGAGGTTTTCTTCCTGCTCCAGAGGTGGGATCTCTACTCATGGAATCTGAAGCAGACCAACACTCTCCTTTTTTCCTGCAATGTGGCTCTGAATGTACAATAATCTAACATCTCCAAGACCTGCATGACCGCCTGGACTTTGATCAGTTCTTCAAGTGGGCATTGATGTAACATCCTAACCAGCATGCACACCACCCCAGGATGCAGTCCTGGGAGCAATCTGCAAGGAGGTTGTTTGCAGATTGCAGTCTGCAAGTTGAAGCACAAAGGGGACACTGATCTTCTAAAACCCACACCTTCTTCCCCATCACCTATTTACCCAAGTATATCTCTCTTTTCCCCAGAGGCCACACTCCTCACAGAACAACCACAAGCTATTTGATGTTGCCCTAAGAACTGCTAATCATCAAAGGCCAATCCCTCCAAATGGTACCAGTGGAAAGGCTGGAGAGAGAAGGAGCAGAAAGTAAAATGCCCATGAAGCCTTCACAGAGAAAACAAATGGAGCTTTTTTCAAACACTGCTGGTTTTGATTTCTTCTTTTTAATGCCTGCAGCAGAGGAACACTTACAGTCCTGACAAGTTTCAGTAAAGTAATGAAACACTTTTGTACCACAGCATTACTCTGACATTTAATTGACCATATATTTCCATCTTTTAGCCTTACATGATTCCTCCATCTGAAACATTACTCTTTTTAAATTAACCACTCTATTTACACTTGTTTGGATTTTTGTGTCACAGTTTCTACCCTGCCTTTCTCACTTTTCCTCTCTCATTGCCACTGAAACACCAGACACTATTTTGTACCTGTGGTCAGCATGCTGAATTTTCTTCTGCTTTATTTACTTTAATATAAGTCCAGCTGAGAGCAGATCAAGTCTGAACTAATTACCAGTATTTTTCAAACAGGCTGGTAGTATTAAGTTGAAAGGGGATATGTGAATTTCAGTACACAACAGCAATGCCAGCAGTGCTTTAAAAATCTACAGCTTCTCGGCAGGTTCTTTCTTTACTCACAGACAAAGCTCGCAGCTAAGTCACACCCTCTTTTGCACTCTACCATGCCCCTTTCCCATAAGGAAAGGACCGTGCAATAACATAACCCTGTTAACTTGAACAAACTTGATATTTATTTTCAGTCCTATCAATATTAATGCACAAACTCAGCCTTCTTCAGGACATCAGCTGGCGGCACAAAGCAAGCCCCCTCTTGCATACCTGTTCTGATGCTCCTGCAGCACTTGGTAGATGCTGATAAGGAAGGTTTGGTTTTTAAAGCTTCCCACAACACAGTCCTTGTAGATCCGAAACTCAGCGGCTGTGACGGCCTCGCCCTCAGGAATCTGAGACAAATTAAATTTGAATTCCTTGTGGTGCTGCTGGTGAGGCGTGAACTCCTTGTCATACTCAACTGCAGATGGGAAAAGGAAAGAAAGGGAAAAAAAAGGAACCATGACTAAAGTTTAACAACAAAAGGTTTCTACATGCTGCCACCTGTTACTTCAAAAAAACCAAGAATCTTGGGTTTTTCTCCAAAGATAGCCCTGGCAAGTGCCAGGAAAACTTATGCAATTAAAGCTTTTCAAACACAGTACTAAGTGAATATGAATGTTCCTTTTCCCCAGCCAATTCCTTTGTGATTTCCTATTTTTTAAAGAAAAGCCAGCCTTGACTGGTGAAATAGGACCATGAGTTTTGCTCATGTGTAAAACTCGGAAGCTTGTGACTGCTCCCAGCATTTTCCACCTGTGGCTCTCCATACTCATTGCAGCATTTCATTAAGTCTCAAAACCCTCTTCCATGCAAGGAGACAAGTAGTTCCATTTGGCTTTAGCATACACAGGCACAGGCAGGGCCAAGTGACAGCACCAGGTCAACCAATTCCCTAAGTGCCCTAAAACATCCTGTTTTCTGGCTCCCAGTTATGTACGCTAGCCATTGGACCACCTTGTGAGTGAACACAATTAACACCACATTTATTTTGAGGGTTAAGGTCAACCAGAGCTCCCCGTTCTTTGCAGAAGCTTGTTTTAGAGTGAGAGATCTGAGGAGTGACCACCTTTGGTTTTTGGTTTTAGACTTCCTTGGATACACTCTCAGGCATAGGGTTTAAGAGAGACACAAAACAGAATTCCTCATTTAGGTCACAGGATTTGCATTTTCTCTGTTTGAGGCTCCCTTTGCAAACTCTACTTCCAGTGCCACTCTTGTATTGATTACATGTCCGTTTAGTCTGACTTTAATTGTTTGTTATTTTTTCTAATTTTCTACTAGAAATTGCTTAAAACATTAACATATTATATAAACAAGCAAAATTACATCTTCAGAAGCCTGAGGGGACAAAATGTGAAAACAAAAAGGCATTCTCACCAGTGGAACTGAAGGAGTACCTGTCAGTTATGAATAAGTCACCATCACATTATCATTAGGGATATGATTATGTTCAGAGGCAGCAAGGGAAGAACAGACCCTTTCAACGTTCGTCTTTGTGGTCACTTTTTGTTGTTCCTCCCACCACCATTTAATACATCAGATTGCAAAGGCGTCCACAAGCCTACTCTCACAACATCCCCATGAGGTAAGCAGCAATGCCTGTTCTCCAGCTGGGATACTGAGTCACCGGGAGAGTGACTTGTCCAAGGACAGGCAGCGGAGGTTTGCGGCAGAGCCAGGAATGACAGCCAGCGTGCTTGAGGTTCGACACTTTACCCACAGGTTACCTCCCTGAAGAACAGACATCTCCCAGCTGCTGGAAACAGCCCATGGAGACTTTCCCCTCTACCTTGCCCAACTGCCTGTTCCTCCTCATTCTTCAGTCACAGTTTCATCCGTCCTCTCCCTTTCCTTTGGCAGCCCTTCCATGTGAGCTGGCTCATCTGGCTGGGTCCATGTCCTGGCTCCCTGTGAGACAGTTAGTCACATCCTTCTCTTTGAAGCCACCTGGAAATCTTTTCACCTCTGCATGACTGCTGCCGAGCATTCTGTGGGACACCACACTGGGGGATAATGTGTTAAGGGCTGCCACAAGGCAAACAGGCAAATTCTCAAACTGCTGTCAAACACTGCAGCCAATTTTGTTCATCTTGCACTGCATCTGTCTGAGCAGCTCAGATGTCAAACAACAGGCAAATGAGGGTGATTGGCCTCTATAACTTCCAGAAATGAGGTTATGACACCCAGCACCTCTGTCAGAGATTGCACCAAGGCGAATGATGGTAACACACTCAGTTCCAGTGCCACCAGGAATTACCTCTCTGGTTATTGTTTATGGATTATGGGTGATCTGGGCTTCCCTTTGCAGCTCCTGCCCCTGTGTTTAATGGGGATCGACTCTGGCAATACCAGACTGGTTGCTGTCACTTGGATGTACACCCTCGGAGACGGGACCTGAGCTGCCCAATCACTCGCCATCCTGAGGAGAGTCCCACAGGGTGCACTTCACAAAAGAGAGGAGCCATGTACTTTGAGAAACTTGTAAGCAGCCAACCAATGAGAAACTGCACTGGGCTGCTTGCAGAAGCACATGCCCAGCTTGGCCTGTTTACTCGCTGCTAAAAGATGAGAGGATGTAATTAATGGTGAGGGAATGTCTAAATCCCCGGGTTTGGAGAGGCACACATATGAAGCAACAATTCTCGATTTAGAACTCGCTACATCCTCACTCATGGGTGCAGTGACCAGCTGAAACCCACACCCCCTTCCGTGCTGTCACAGGGATGAGCTGACCTACAGGCGAGGGGCAGCGAGGTGGCTTTTCCCCAGGCTCGTGGCTGTGGATGATAAAGAAGAAGCAGGAAGAGCAAGGGGAAGGACACAACCAGGATAAGCAACAGAACTCCATCAGGGTGCCAGAAAGCTAAAATTACACCAGAAAGAGCAAAGGAGGTGTTGCTGCTTCCTGCCAGCTCTTGCCCCACATCAAGATGTGATATGGTCTCTCCAAGTACACGAGAGAGAGCCTGGAGCTGTCCCACACAGCACAGAGCTCAAAATGAGCCCAAACATGACTTTTTGTTGTCCCTTTCTGACCTCAAGTCAGCTACAGTGGCCCGAACTCCACTCATCACTACAAAATGTGCAGTTTAAAAGTGATATAACCAAACTCTAGTCCTTTAAATCAGTATTTTCCCACACTTCTCTCCTAAAAAGTCAAACACAAGTCACAAGAGGAAGAAAAGCCCATCAAAACATCTACCACAGAGCATGACAAGTAGCAGCAGGTACGATGCTTGACTCCAATTACCCTTTCCCAGTTTATGACTTGCTTGATATATTCACAATAGTATTTTCCTGTTTTTTTAAAACTTTCTTCCTTTATCACTGTCCTTGCCTGAATATGCCACACAATCATAGAAGCTGACTAAACTGATTACAGGGGAAACATTCAGACTGATTTCATTATCAGGCTTGGCAGAATAAGCAACCTGAAACACAAAAACAAGGAAATCTTTTTTTAATCCTTCAAATTAAGCAATTCAGCTTGTTCTGTTATAAGAAAGGCAGGTTTCTGTTATAAGAAGGAAATGCTGCTAAGCTGGTGGTGTCCTCCTCCACTGGGATCAGTTCAGAAGCAGCCCAACATCACAGGATGGAAAAAAGCCTACATTAAGCTTGTATGAAGCAAGTATAAAAGTTTAACAAGTTGGAAAGTTTTTCTGGCTATGTGTCTTCCCATGATACAATGGAGGGTAGAGTTTTTTTCTCTGTGGGAGTGGCGAGATATTTAAGTTCTATATACTCATTGTCGCCCCATCAAGCTAATAATCAACTGTTTTCATTCAGCAAGACAGCTTAAAAATATAAAATGCCAACAGTCCTTCTCTGGAGGCTTTTTGCCCCCTGGAAACTCTTCATTTTTAACAAAGAAGTCAAGGCTTAGAACAGTAAAATTCAGAAAGGCAAGATTCAAGCTGCTGGTTCCCAGGATTACCCAGTCTGGATTGCTATCGTGTTACAATGCATCATATGAGTTTGTATTCAAAATACAGACAGCATACACCAAAATGCAAAACAACAGCAAAAAATGACAAATCATTTCTCAAGCTGCTTTCCCATTATTTTTTTTTTACCACATGAATACATTTGGGTCAGTCTGACCGGTGATGTGAAATCCAAATCTAATTTCCGTCTGAAGAAGGACATAAGAATGTCCCAACTGTGCAAAACCCTTGCAGGGAAAATAAGGCAGCTTGCAGCTGGGGCAGGTTGGAAGGTAGAAGCCCTGAGTGGTGTTGGGCTCCCATAACCTTTTCCCAGAGTCCTGTCTGGAACGTAAGGACCAATCCAGGCAAAGCCAGTGTTCGTAAAGTCATGGCATGAACTATAGCTTATAAAATTCATGGTCACACTGTATTATTCCAAACATTACTATTCTTTTGCTGGAGCAAGTCCTTGGAGGTTACAAATCCAGGCCTACACATATCAGGGCAAGTTGGGAAAGGAAATGTCAAATAAACTTTAGCCCATCTTGGGCCAGGGGGACTGTCCATTCCACCATGCAAGTCTGCCCCCATCCTGGCTGGTGGCAGCTCCTTTGCTTGCAATGCAAATGAATGTGTGAGCTCGGGACATTGGACTCACCCCTGAGTTTTCACTAGAGCCCATTTCTGAGCAGACTGGCAGAGGGTGCAGAAAGAGTTAAGAGAGAAGCCTGCCAGTAGTGCTTTACATTCCCCTTAACAAATATTTTTAAATAGTATACAAACACAGCACTATTGTTGAGCAGTTAAAAAGGCAAAAATGGCAAAATTACGGTTACTGTGGTTTTGAATTTTGTGTATTCTAATTCTAACCCAGTGTTGCAATAGCCAATTTCAGCACAAAATGTTCCTAGTTTAAAAATAGCATGCTGCTTACAATACTTATTACTTTAAAAACACTGCTCAGAAAAAAAAAATTAATTGAGAAATTAACACATCTATTTTGGCAACTATACCATACTACTTCCATTTGACTGTGTAGCACACACCTTCCACCAAAGGAAACGTAAGTCTAATGACAGTCATGGAAATAAACTCTCCTTCTGCACTGGAATTTTAAGCATTTCTTTTTGGATCTAAATTAAACCACTATGCAGAAATAACAGGTCAAGAGTCTTTACTGTGGAAACACAATTTTCACTTAGAACAGCAGCACCAAGTATCATGATATCTGGAGATGTTCTCCAGTTCTCAGCTGCTGAAAGAAGTGTTAGGTCAAGTGCTCAGGTGAGAATTAAAATACTGGCTTAAGAAAGTCTCTAGTTCAAACTCTAGGTAATAAAGCCAAAAGTACTAACCTGGAGCTCCAGAAGTTTTTTTTTTTTAATAAATTTCCTATATAAATAATTATGATTTCCATGACAATGTGGTTCCTTGGGGGGCACAGAGAAGGAGTAGGGTTGCAAATTAATAAGGTAGGACTATTTAGTACAGGTCTTTCTGCATCTGTCCTGATCCCAGCAAAGCTGAAACTACTGAATAATCCTTTGCACTTCAAGATCTTTAGCGGTGACTTGGTTTTGCAGGGCCACAGCTACCATGCTCCAGGAAAGCAGCCAGAATTTATAACCTGCTTATGCAAAGTAAGTTTTGCATAAGTGTTCCTGAATTCAGGTGAGAACAAATGTAAGCCGTTCCTATTTGCTTCTTCTCAGCCTTCACCAGTGACCCACTCCCAAATAAAATGAGAAAACTTCTGAAAACTGGAATTGCTAACAGGAGACTCACCACCACATCTACATGATCAGCACAAAGGCAATTCCTCCATATGACATCACCAATTTCTGCTCTAAGTCAACAGCATTTTTCACATCTGGAGCAATGAAGCAGTGTATTAGGCCTCAAATGCTTTAAGCATTACTAAAGCTCCAAGAGTCCCCTCTAATAAATGGACCATGTACATATGTGACTGATCTATGCTGTGAACTTACAGTGGCATCACCAGAATTTCTTCAATACTGGCTGACAGTAGCTTGCACAGAACAAAATTTATCTAAGCTTGAATCCCCCCTCCTTGATCTTGGTCCACAGTTGCTAGTTGTTTCTTATGAAGAAGAGGATAGTAAGAATGTGAGGGTTTGTACACCCAATCTGAGGGATGTCCAGCTTCAGAGCAAGACTTGGTCTTCATTTGGGTCTTACAATTTACCTTCTGTTCCACAGTGGATCTACATGGATGGGGTCTGCAGCACTTTCTTTTTACTCTGAGGAGATGACCATGATGTGCCTGAAGGCTTGTCTGTATTTTCATATTTTTTTAGATTGACATAAGATCAATCTGAAAAAAAGATACCACATCTCCCAAACAGTCCCACATCTCTGACAGATGATCACAACTGCAGAAGCACTGTTACTGTTAAAGATTAAAGCTGACATTTCTTCCTAAGATAAGCAGCATTTCCTAAACGCTGTATTAAAACCTGCAGAGTACAACCCAAAGAGCACAATGTACCAGTTTAATATCTTCAAACAGGAAGGGGAGAAGACTAAAAGGCTTTACAGGTACTTTCTGCTGTTTAACAAGGAAACAGAAGTTATGTTGCTCTAGGTGGACCTGCAGGTCCAAGAGCAGACCAGCAGCAAAAACAGATGGCTCCTAGAAGTAGTGAGGATGCATCAGAAAAGGATCACTGCCGCCTGTTTTTTACACTAACATATATACAATGTCAGTGTGTCACTGTCACTTGGGCACCAAGGTAAAGAGATAGATGGTCTATCCCACTGCAGTGACATCCTAAATCCACTGCTGCTTACAGACAGGACTGACCACTTTGTCCTTACTGTAAACACCCAAAAGAAAGCAAAACCTTCCCCTTTTCAAAACTGTGATTTATTAACAAGTCATTTCACAGGTGGTGAGAAGGACAACTCTTTAAAAGAGAAGAAATTCAGATGAGACATTAAAATACAAGGTCTGAAAGCAAACCCTTCCCTGCCCAACATGCACAAGAGGTTGGGAGGTGGTTTCTTCCCACCTTGGTCTCAGCCCAGCAACTTCAACTACCTTCTGCGATCACAGCAATTCTACACAGCCTCCCAGAATCTGCCAAGAAAAGACTGTTTCTTTCTATCACCTATGATGAGAGGTTCATCACCTACATCAAGTCTACTGCCTACTGCTACTGCTCTTCTACGTGCCAGATCTTCCCAAACTCCCCCCCTTCACCCATTTCTGAAAAGCAGAATGAGTAAAAATAACTAATTCCAAAAAAGAAGCAGTCCCTCTGCTTCTCAGACGTCTCCTTGGATTTTCAGTACAGTATCCCAAACTGACTAAGGTTTGTTCTCATGGATAAGAGCATGTAAGAGTCTGCTGGACCTCCCTGATGAACTTGTGCCACATCCACAGGGACTAAAGGTGGTCTTTAAACATTAAAAAAGTCAAGATACCTATGGCTCAGTCTGGCATTGCACCATCTGCTGATTCCTCTGGGTCCAGCTGAAGTGGGTTAGAAACAACAACCAGCTGTGTGCAGTTTTAATGCAGTTTTAAGTTAATGCCTAGACATCTTTACAATAATACAAAGATTCAAGGCCAACAAACTCCAAAAGGATGCTTTCCTCAAAAGAGCTCTCATATCACATCTGGGCTGACACAATATATAGTGGAATTATTCCACTGACTTTGGTGGAGAGGTGCCAGTTTACAGCCAATGAAGACCTGGCTTTATGCTCCATAGCTGTGTGTGCCAGAAAATAATGACTCAGAAAACAACCCATCATTAATCCAATCCCAATGTAATTATGGAGATTAAATTTAAACAATAGCAAATTGCTCTCTAAGCATAACACTCTACAGAAGAGCTTCAGCTGAGGAGGGGTTTTTACTTTTGGATGAAAAATGCAACTGAGCTCTTCTTTGTTTCTTTGTGCTGGGAATCAAGCTGGAATCAGCTTGTAAAATCAGATTAAAATAGTTGCAATAACAGCTTCCTTTCAGAATTCTTGAACCAAAGGCAGTCTAAAAATCAAAATAATGCCCTAATCAAACACATAATACCCATGGGATACCAGAAAGTACTAAAAAGGCATTTTCACAAAGATGCCTACTGTATGGCCAGTAAAGCTTTTCCACTCGGCCATGGGAAGAGGCAGCAGTGGGTACCAGCCTTGCTCTAGCACATTATGGGAAAAATTGAGGAGAAGGAGAGCCCTTGGCAAAGTGCACGGGGGTAGCTAAGCCAGGAGGCTGACTGCAGGCCACGGTGCACATCTGCCTCCAAACCTCACTTTGGGGCTTCCTGGGCTGCCCTCCTTGCGATAACAGAAATCGCTTTGCAGCTCTTTCCACAGCCCCCTCCTTCATCCCTTCCCCACGCCTTCCCAACACAAATGGTGACAAAGCTGGTACTTTCTTTCCATATGCTGGCACATACGGCAGGTCCCTGCACTGCAAACAGTGTTGCATCTTAGGAAAACAAAACATCTTTTTGCTTAAGAGATGCCAAATTGCTTTATCAAAGGCGCTACTGTTTGCATTTTTGTGGCAATATTAATTCAGTTCCCACTGAGAAGCTGATAAAGACCCTGACTGCAAAAACACCCCTCTGGAAGAAGTGATCTGAAGCTATTTCTGTATTGCGTTTCCAAATAATTTATGATTAAAATAATATTATGCTTTCCAAAGAGCATTTCTATTTCACAGCCAGGCTTCATGTGTGCAGAGCCAGCTTGTAGGAGGGGAGAAGGCGACGCTGTCAGCCCATCAGCACAGAGACACGATCGGAAGTGCTTTGCAGCTATGCACGTGGTGGGAAGAGAATTCTCCCACTGCTCCTGCTTGCTTCCTTGGCCTGGCAATGGCTCCTGTGTCCCTAGCCATCCAGCAACTGCCTGGGGCACTCGGAGCCACCAGTAGAAATCTTCTCGCAGCGTTTCCCACCCTCCAGGTTCGCCACAGGTCACGCTGCATTTCCTGCTGGCATGGCCACTGGCACGCAGCTCCCTGGAAGCGCAGCTGCCCCGGGTGCACCGACGGGGTCTGGAAATATTTTTTGAATTTTTTTAATGGCATAGACATCTTGAACCATGTCTCAAAATTATCTGTCCTT
This sequence comes from Horornis vulcanius, assembly GCA_013401035.1. Classification (NCBI taxonomy): domain Eukaryota; kingdom Metazoa; phylum Chordata; class Aves; order Passeriformes; family Scotocercidae; genus Horornis; species Horornis vulcanius. The sequence goes on from VZUA01042014.1 coordinate 20,129, forward strand.
CTGCAGGAATTTAAGGCAGGACAAACCAATTCACTTGCAAGTTGGAGCTAAATTTCAAAATGCAGGTTGTTCAAAGTGGGGAAGTTTTTTTCATTTATGGGCATTACCCTCTCTGCTTTTCTTGCAGGAGAGGTTTTACATTTTTTTGGTATGACTGTGAATCAACCAGCAACAAGTAGGGAAGCAGGCTACAGATGAATGTTTGCAATTTAAGTTGCATGCTTTCATTTTGTTGAGCACTCATCTCTTGGCATAAAAGGCAGGTTTCAGCTTTTCATTTAATGACCCAGCTGAGAAAGATATCTCCTGAGCACAATGCAATCACTCCCCATAAAAATACTGTCAGGAGCACTTAAGGTTTGATAAATGTTTGGAAAAGTTTAATCTAGCACTCAAGACTCAGGTACACAGAGGATTTCAGCCCTGCTCCAGAGGTTGTCAGGCTGTCCTGGACACTACACGGCCACTAAGGGCATTGCCACTGCTGATGTGACTTGTGACTCCAGCTGATACCACAAAATGTTCTTGCCTCACTTATTGTTCAGTGTTTACTGTTTTACACAGGGCTCCAATTTGAAATGACTGAATTAAACAGTATCCAACCAAAAGACCACCAAAGAGCATGGGTTTTTGGGGAACAGGCAGGGCACTCTGTGAGAGAGCATGAAGGACACCAGACTTGGCATGAGCCAGAGAACAGAAGATACAAGAAAGGAGGAAACACTACCGCTAAGAAGGGCAGGAAGTGGCTGCAGGGATAAAAAAGAGTAAAATCATAGTCTGGAAACCCCACAAGTTTCCAATCTTCAACATGCCTACAAAGCAAACACACTTTGTGACAGTCAAGGCAAGAAGATGCCACAGCTCTGAAGACTGAGGAGAGCAAATGCATGAAATGCCTGAAGAAACTATGAAGTGTTTTAAAGACTATTACTCCTGGCTATGTATATTTGTCCAAGGAACAGCACTGTTTGTAAGTGAACCTCCCCTCAGTGCATCCATTCACTATGTGCTGGCTTGGCACACTGATTCAGAGGAAGGGGTTCCAACACGTCACTGGGATTCTCAACCACCACTAGGGCTGAACACCACCATGGCTTTGGGACAACTCCCTGTGCCAACTGGCAAAAACAGCACCTTGGAAGATATTGATCTACACAGAAATACCAGAGCACCTTTGCTAAACCCACTATTTCTCTTGCCACCCTTCTTATTTATCATTCCTTCCGCCCTCTCCTTCTGTCCTGGTCACCCTGACAGGTTCCCTGAAGGTTCAGGCAAGATTCTCTCTGGCTCAGGAAGCTGACAAAAGAGAGAAGGATGGGAAAAGAGGGACAGAAGAAGGCAAAGGAAAGTCTCACTGCTTACACAGCCTCTCCAGCAAAGGCAGAAGGGCCATGCAGCCACTCACTGTGCAGCCCTAACACATCTGGGAAGTGCTCAAGAGCAGCAACCATGAAAATTGAAAAAAACCCCAGAAATCCCAGAATATTTTACAACCCTTACAGCAATGTGAGGAAAGTGCTCCTCTTTCTGAGGCCATAACATCTTGCAAAGCATTCTCCCCACGCTAGCCCTGTGTCATGATTTGCCCCCACCATACACGCAGCCAGAGAGATTCAAAGGGAAATCTTGGCATGCCTTGCTCATAAAAAAAATGACTTCTGCCCTACCATGCCACTGAACTCCCATTTTTTAATCTGCCTACTGGCCATGCCAGCAGGGTGCAATTTGGGAAGTGACTTTTTTACCTCTGAAACCTCATCTGCTGTCAAACAACATAATGATGCTGCGGAGAGCCAAGCAGCCGTCAGACATTTAAAAATTTGCAGCCACTGTGGGCGGTTGGAGCAGAGGTCAAAAAATGGTCATTAATAGTTTTACCTAACCTGCAGCTTTCAGCTGCTCAAAACACAGCTTTAAAAAGAAAAGAAAATGACATCACACAGCTTGAACAATCTGCTTAGGAGAAAAGAATTTCACTCGTTAAGAAAAATACTGAGAAAAAAAAAAAACCTTGACAAAAATGCCCAGTTTGACTAACAGCTTCAGTCTAAGCTTTCCTTTTTAATTTTTTTTATATTCCCATATCCCACAGTGACCAGAAACATACTTGGAATGTCTCTGTCCATCTGATAAAGCCATCAGTGGCAGCAACCCCACGCCGGGCCTGCGGGGGACAGAGCTCCTATTCCTGGCTGCAGAGCACAGTACCCAGCCTGGGTGAAAATCAGGGAGATGCAATGTTTTGGGAATGATGGGAGACTCCCAGTCAGGGTAGGAAATCCTAGGGAAAAAGTAAGACTTGAGGAAAAGCACCATTAAAAGAAATATTAAAAGAGGATTTGTGGAATAATCCTTAGTTCCACATAGTTGGCCTGACTTACATACAGTAGCATAACTGGGTAGTTCACCTGAAAAACATCCAGCAGGAAAAGGGACAGACTCTGCCAAGTACTACTTTCAATTTTTTTCCCTTCCCTTTCTCCCCACCCCCCTCACTTTCACCAAATACCCAAAGCAATTCTTGGGCTCTAGGCATTTAAAAATCAGAAGTCATCTACAAATGTTCTCAAAGTAATAGCACATAAATTGACTCCAAAAGGTCTCAGGTTAACAAATAGGAAATTAATAAACTTTACTGGTTTTAAAAACAACCTGGTATGTTGGGATTTCTGGCTTTCAGTTTATCTTGCCTTTTTTTTTTTTTTTTTTTTTCTCTAAGTTATAAGGTTCCTGGAAACAGAATTTAAAATGAAAAAAGAAAAGAGAATCTGTTAAAATTTTCAGCAGAGCCACTTGCCCACAAACTAATTTTTAGACATTTGGCTTCTATATCTTCACTCCTTGCAATCATGTCCTAACTGTTTGGCTAGCCCAGCTTTTCTCTGCCCCACCCAATCCAGCCTTGTCATCACTGATTTTATTTTTCCGCTCTTCTCTCTTAGTAATGCCCTCCTCTCTTGCCTTGACTGGTCTCATGCCATCCGTGGAGAAAAACATCAAAACTCTTTCAAATTTGAGTATACATAAATATATAGAGAGAAATTAATTTAAATAAATTTCTAAAACAAATTTTTTCTTAAAAT
>VZUA01042015.1:7124-18835 GCA_013401035.1 Horornis vulcanius
CTCCTCTTATTTCTGCCAGTATCAGCTAAAATGTTGTCAGATTTTGATACAAGATATAAACATAATTATGTTAATGATCTCTCTGTCATGACATGGCCCAACTCTTATTTGTCTGTCAATATGGTATACTGATACACCAAGTGCATTTATGGTTGCACTTGGTCTAATTTTAAAAACACTTTTTTCATATGCCAAACTCATTTAAGAAACCACTACAATGAAGTAAAGGTATTTTTTTGTGTTTTTTTCCAAAAGAGAACTGCTGTTTTACAATTCAGAGCAAAGTTTTACAGCATAGTTCAAGCACTTCCAAAGCACTGTTTCAGAACTTTGAAGTTATTCAGGATCCAGATAACCTTGGTTCCTTTTCCTCTGCACGTCCAAAACAAACACAGGAACTTCCACATGCACAACACATACACTCCATAGAAGTTCCCTGCCCTTGGTTCTCATACTTGTACTCTACCACATATCTGCAGTTTAGTCAGAATTTGCTTGTACACAGTAGCAGAATTTGTCCCTTCTCTCTGGTTTAGAAGTGCTATTAGAAAAAAACAACAAAAACTCAACAGGAGAAAGACACCAGTTATAACATCTCCTGCCAAACCTAGCTAGCTAATGTACCTAGCTACATCACAATGTTCTAAAAATCCCTATACTTTCAAGGATTTCAAGGGGATACTCATGCCCTGGATGCAAGATTAACACCGCTGTATGTACTTTTTCAGATAGTTAACCACCAGAGCTCTCAGCAGTTTTTCAAAACTTGTGATTCCAGAATAGTTTTCTGTAACAGCTTTTTGTATAAATCATGTTTGGTTATAGTTCCCTTTCAGGATAAAAGATAGACTGTGCTAGAAAGAGTAAGTAACTTATGTTCACTGTTCGCTTTGGCTTCTTTCCCCAGTTCCTCAGTTTAAGAGAGCTGGATTACATACTCATTCCTGATGAGTCACATTCTAGGAATACCAGAAGATACTCAGTTTAACGAATTCATTTCACTTTTCTATAAAGTTTAGCATTCAGTAAAAAAATAAAATTGTCAACATATGTAAATCTTCCTAAATGCTAACTATGTGTCCATACTAGTATACGACTTGGAAATTGAGAAGTACTAATTGGAAAATCAAAAGAAAAACAGTGTTCAGCCATGCAATGCCTGATTTGAAGATTACTCATTTACATAAAGATCTGTTAAAACAGATATCTTAAAAGATGGCACACCATTAAAAATAGTTCAGTTCACTGTCCAAATTCAGTAATTCCAGACTACACCAGAGAGAAAGAGGTATTTACAAATGTTACCACTGAATGTGTAAAAAATGGTAGATATTCCCCTAATGCCTCATGCAATAAACTGTTTTGAAGATGCTTGGGAACTGCTTGTCCTAGCTGCGTAGGCCATATACAGTAATCTGAAACTGATACCTTGGATTTGAGAATGGTCCTGAGTCTCAGTATTCAGATAAACAGTCATACTTTCATGTTTAACATTTGGAATTCAACTTCATGCTCTAAGGCTGCTCAGTGCACTAAAAATATGCTACTTCTTACAGAAATACTTTGTATTTTACTGTATCAAAGACTGAAATTGTTTTTGCAGATCTAAGAAAAGTGCTGAACACATGCTTCTTTCTGAAAACTTTCTACTAAGCAAGGAATGATCCAGTATCTGCTTGGCAAATCTGACTATTTAAAGGCAGAACAACTTTTTTTTGAATGCAAGCACTGGAAAGTAATTTATATCCCTATTTTCCATTCCCTTTTATTGCAACACATTTTCCTGCCAAAATAATCCACGCAAGAATGCATGACTGAAGGAATCTGCTCAGAGTTCAATAGTGTACTGTCAACTCCCTCATTCTGATATATGACTCTTAATTGAGGGAATTGCATCTCTCACTCTCTGTTGTATTTTGGGTTTTTTTGTTTGTTTTTAAAAAGATTTTTAGGAGTGGTTCCAAAGAAAGAGATAATGAAGAATAGCTGAAAAAAGTGCATCTCCAGCACTCTATGACTAGTTCAATAGAAGCTAGTAGTCATCATTCAGGAAGACAAAGCCTTTGCATTTTGCAAACAGTAAAAATTCTGTAGTTTCTGTGACTTAGAAGTCACATCTGAAAGTGGACAGATAAAACTGAAAAATTCTTTCACACAACAATAATTGAATTTTAAATATGTCCAATGTGTTCTAAGTAAACACTAAGGCTACAAGCATACCTAGATTCTCCTCTTGTTAGAAGGAGAAAGATTAAAACAAGAAGGCATACCCTTGCAAAGAATTGCTTTTTCCAAAACAACTGTACTCTAAAAACATACTTGGAGACTCTACAAGAGTGCATATTGCAATTGAAAACAACCACAATAAACAAACCCTTATAGATTAATGGCTTCACACCTATTTCACTTTTTATTATTCTTTAAAGAGAAAAAAAAAAACCACATTTCTGAGAACAAATGACTATATATAACATTTCCCATTGAGGAATCCTACAGTAATGCATAGTTTCTAAAGTAATAAGTGTTTGCAGGATTGTGTTCTAAATATATTTGCTCAATATTTGAGCAAAGTTACCAACAGTTTCTATTGCTTGGCAATAAAAATATAATATTTTAAAAGATTATAGTTAGAAATGCAAATATTTATTATTAATTATTTTCACAATTACTCATATTTTGGTTACCTAAGGCCAGGGGTTTCATCCTGTATTTGAATCCTATAATCAAATGGTCATTCTATAGCAGACCACATAACAGAACAAAAGCATATTTTTCAGAACAATGTTAGCAACACTAAACTTGTATCACTAGCTTTTTCTCTGCTGCCCCCCAGAAGTGCACATGCTGTCACAGTTCAGTGACTCCAAAATCAACTAAATGAAACCTTTCAGACTCTAGGGGGAAAAGTCAGTTCACCCAGGATTGAGAGCATTCAAATACTGCATTCAAACCACCTGCGCTCAACAATGTTATAAAATAATGACACTGGTTCATATGTTGGTCATCTATGTAGATTTCTATTAACACTCGAAGCTTAGCATTTCAGAAGGAATTCACTCAACACAGGAGATGTAGGAATAATCACTAAATATGTGGAAGAGTAAACTGCAGTTCCAAAAGAATCCTTCAACAACCAAGTAAGGAGATTCTGGGGGAAAAAGTCAGGTTGAACAGATATTTACATATTCAACCAGCACAAACCAAGTCTCATCATAATTCCAGCATTCAATGTACATGACTATATATGAACGCCAAGACAGTGTCTGCAAATATATTTGTGGTATTTAAACAAGCAAGACAAACAGTTGGTAACTGGTACACTTATCGCATTTTGTGCTTTAGATTCTTTTCACAGCACTAATACATGAGAAAAAAAGCTACACACAAATAACATGCTGTCTTATGACTCAAGTCTTGCTGTAGTTTTTAACCACGTTGCTTAGGTAGAAATTACTTTCTTCCTTTGTGGGTTTTTTTAAGCAAAATTTTCAGCTCTGTCACATTTTAAAAACCATTGCTTTGTTTATTATTCTAAACTTTTATTCACCAAAACCTCTCACATTTCCTCCCCTTGGACATTCCCTAAACTCTGTAACAACTTTTGCAACAGTTTAGGAGCAATCCAGGCCCCCATAAAGACCAGAAGCTGAAGAAACAGTGGGAACACAGGACAGCTGCTCCAGTAGCTGATTACCCTACATGGCAAGGATTTACCACACAGGTCATCAAGCACCAAAAACGAAAGTTATGCCTTCACTTGACAACTCACTTACCTCCCGCAACTCAAGCCTCTGAGCCACGGCTTCCAGACTTTCCTGGCCCGTGCTTTCCACTGACAGTGTGAACTCCACAAATTCATTGTTGAGCAGCTGGATACGAGCCACCAAGCAGCTCTTGCTGGATACTGTGTAACGTCGAGTTCGTTTCAATTTTAAACCAAAAGGTAGAGGCATCTTCTTTTTCCCCCAGAGATGGTTAGAGATAAAGAGCTAATACCACTGAGGCCTTGAGAGGTGACAAGTCACCTCCTCTCAAAAGGTAAGGAGCTGTAAAGTCTCCAGAGATCAACCAGCAGCAGCAGTATCCATTAAAGCCAAGCAAGTTTTCCACCACGAGACAAGGAGAAGAGACATCCACTGGAGTCCTAGTAAGGAACAAAAGAGAAAGAGAAGAAATACAAGAATCAGAAATACTTTGACTGAAAGGGGAACGGTAACATGGGAAAAATAACATGCATATTTTTTCTAAATCTAAATAATCAGCCTACTTTTCCAAACTGCAGGGCTCTTATGTATTCAAATAATGAAATAATACCAGAGTTACTGGTTTTTCCACAGACGACATTGGGTTTTGGCAAGTTGATCTCTTTTTTTAAACTCACAAGTAAATAATGAGTCTTAATCAGGTGTGACTGCAATGTCTTAAAATCAATATTTATAAACTGAATTGGTATTTAAATGAAATATGTCTGTGAAATCTGAGGTATTTATAGTACCGGACAAAGACATTTTCTTTAAGAGCAAATCCAGCAACCTGGCTTGTTTTTCAGAGATTTGTGCCTCAGCCACTATCTGCTGTTTAATCCAATCTGTTTGTTGGATTAAACACAAGGCCAAGCCCCAGGAATGATAAAGGCAAAAAAAAGAGAAAGGCAAGGGAAGCATTAAAACTCACACCTTAGCCATTTCCTACCAGACAAAGTGCAATTCCTCTAATCTTCCATGGATTACAGTAAATCATACCATTATTCCTTATGCTAAACTACTGTATGATGCTTCAGGTTATGTTTTGCCTTACCAAGAGAGTATGTGAATTCTGAGAACCATTTATTTTCTAATTTTTCCTTGAAAAACACACTCTTACCCAGACTACAGCTAGCCACCCATCTCCCCACCTCTTGCAAACACCTGCACGCCGCCTCTCCTGTCAACTCCATTCCATGCTTTGCCTTTCTCCTTTTCCAAGTGTTTTCTTAGCGCAAGCAGCCTGGTCTATGAAACTTGTCATAGCGTCACGGAAAGGTCTGGGCTGGAAGGCGCCTTAGCGATCGCCCCGGTGCACGCCGCTGCCCTGGGCAAGGGATGCCATTCCCTCGGTGAGGTTGCTCTGCCCCGGGCTGGGCTGGGATGTTCGGGGCTGCGGCGGGAGCGACCCCGGAGCCCCGCCCGGACAACGCCGCCGGCTGCCGCTCTGCCCCTGCACCTCTAGCGGCAGGGCCGCCCCGACGGAAGGGGGAAGAAAACAAACGCCTACTTTTCCTTCTTAAATTCTTCTTCAGGCTGGCACGTATTAGTAGCACATATTAAAAGGCACAATTTGATTTCTGAGGACTCTCAGGATGACCGGACAGGAGGAACATGAGGATATGCATTTCTTTGGAAAGGAGGAACCGGAAGAAGTAGTCTTCCTAGCACACCTGCTTTTAAACTCAAAGGTATAGCTGTAAACAGATACCACATTCTCCTTGGACATTGATATACCCACCTAGAAACTTATCCAACATAACCACAAACTCTTTAGGCTAAAAACCCTGTATCAGACTCCCTACTCCCCAGCCAGCAGCACCGCAAAGAAGAAAGGAAGGTGAAAAGACATTAAAGGCCCACAATGGGGAGAAAGAGGAGGCGACACGGCATTTTTTCTCAATGACATCTTTTCAAGCCCACTCCAAAGAATGACCAGAAACAGATTTCAAGACCTCGTCTATGATAATCTTTAAGCAGTTCTACCATTCTACACAATCCCCAGCCTCAACAGATGCCACCTAAAATCTTAGCTGAATGAGAAAACAATCTTCACCCAAACACCAATAAATTTATTTTTGTGGGTAGCTGTAGAATAAGTAACAACAGAAACAAAAGGTTTCCCTGAAAAAATGTAAGAATACAGAGGGAATCCTCACTTTATTACTCCCTCTGCACTTTGATCCTCCAAATCCAGCCCTGCTTGAACACCATGCAGGGAATGCTCTACAGACAGAAGCTTTTAGTCCCCTGTCCACCGCCAGCACAATCTCACACTGGGTTTATTCCTGACAGAGTAACTTTTAGCTGGCTGACCTTAGCTCATGTCCCCGAGGCCCATTTTCCAATGCATTCTTTGCACAGTTAGATGTCCTCTTTGGTGCTACAGCAATGAGAGAATCCAATTTACTCCTCTCTGAAAGCTACAGTCAGAAATGTAGAAGTGTTTTAATCTCAAGTTTTATGGAGCACCACTGAGTATGAAAGACTTTAAATCTTTTATGCCCATATCAAGAGTTAGAAAAGTATTCTAAGAGCATGGAAAAAAATTCACTAACCACAGGCTAACCTGACAGGTGAAATTTCCAAACCATCTAACGCTGACATGAGGCAGCCTCAGACTTTCAGTTATTTCACTATGCAAACAGGTAGCAATGCAAACACAGTAAGGAAGTTTAGAGCAGAATTTTCAGAATGTGCCAGCCAGGAACATTCTCCAGGTTATGATCTGTTGTTTAGATTAAATGCTCCACTGAACATTTACCCTAAATTATTCCATTTTTGTATGACTGACATAATCTTCATGACTTCTGAAACCCATTTATAACAAGAAAAGCTCAAGTAATTAACTTCCAGACCATGTCACAAGAAAACCAACTAAAAAAGATTCTAACATATAAGAAATATTGTAGAATTAAGGCAAGTTCGCTGAATAACACCAGGGTATCATTCAGTATCTTCTACTGCTAGCCATGTGTAGTTCTTGCAAACATAACTGTGCTGGTTTTATTCAGCAGCTGTGCATTCTGCAGTCCTAGGTGCTCTCAAATTTGCCTGCTGCATTATTTTCGTTTCAGACATACCTGCATTGTTTTAAGCTACTTCAGCCAAAACTCATGGCTACATACTGCCAGGAGTTACAAATCCAAGTGATGACCTTTACAATAACAAGCCTTTATTTACCAAGCCCGGAACTTTCATACAACAGCTAAAATGTTTTTAGTGGCCAAATTTTGTACCTTTATATTTCAACAGAAACCCGTAGTTTCAAAAATGCTATATTAGAATTTCAGCAACATGGCTGTGACTAATGTGTGATTACTGAGCACTGTGCTTTCTCCTTTACCTTCACCTCCTACTCCCCCCCTCAATTATTAGCATTTTACTTTACAAATACTTTTAAGTAGCCTGCATGAATGACAGTAGTCAAAATAAAACTGTAATATATCATGGTGAAAAAGGCTTCCTATTACTTCACATTCCTGAAATATATATATTTTTTATTTCAGAGATATTTGGGCAGCCAAAAAAGTAATCAAAATTCTCCACCCTCTCCTTGTTTTACCAGTTAATCTTTGACATGACTCTTGGACTGAGAGAGCAGCAGTAAGTGCATATCTCAAACTTCCCCCACCTCCAGAAGCACAGTCCCACAACCATTTCAACCATCTACTTTTCAAAAGTAAGAGGTTGAAACCCTTCAGCCTTACGGTACACAGCAGATAATACACCCGCTATGTTTTTACTGTGACCGCTCTTTCCCCCTTACCTTGCACAGCGATCCAAAGACACCGGGTCTCCTTTCACATACGTGTAGCCGAAAAAAAACCCCAGCGCTCCAAGACTTCTTCTCCCGGAGCCATCTCATCTGTATTCCTCGGGAACTGACTTTCTGTGTTCCTCTTGTCCCAAACAGCTGCTATCTCGGCTAACCCACCTTCTTCTCAGATCACTCATAGTGAAAACATTCCTCACTTCCTGTCTCAAAAAACTTGCTCTGGATATCATTCCACTGGGTAAAGAGCTGGGGGGTGGAAGAAAATACTACAACAAAATAAACCTGTGCCAGCCAGCTCTTCAGGCGGCGTCTTTCATGTGACGCTGTGCCGCATGAGCGCAAATTGCGTTCTCAGAAATATTTTCAAATCGGCCGTCCCTGTGTGCCTCTGTGTGTGTGCATTTAATTTCTTTTCCTGGAGGCGTTCCCCTCGCTCTATCCATGCGGAAGGATACGCTGAAAGAATTAAAGCGAAGGCCCGTATGCTTGTAGCCCATTACCTCAGAGAGTTGGAATGCCTGGCAGGGAGAATGTCAGCAATGAACAGCTGCTTCTCTGGCTACAGGGGCACTACAGAAATAGGGGTTACAACAAATAGCAGGCAATCCTTGCTTTTTTTAATCATATGATCATTTATTTTAAGCCTTTCCAATTAAGGCAAATATCTTAACAAAATTCTGTTGGTCTTGTTTTCATGCAGCTTGGAAATATTTTGAAGGTTTAATCCCTGTGTGCTTTACCAAGTGACCTATGCACATACATTTATGTCCTTGCAAAGTTTCAGCTGTTGGTGAGATACACAGCAAAAAAAAAATGCAGACTAGAGGCTGATCTTTCAGCCTGTCTGGTCTTAAAACTCCCAAAGGTGTTAGTAGAAATTATACCCTTAATAACAACTGTCTTAGCAAGCTTTAAATGTATATAAATTCAGGAATATTTACAGTGTTTAACTAATGCAAACACCATAAGAGGGGCTGTGCTCCAGTCTCTCAAATATATGAAGACCTTTGTGTGTTTGTGTGCATGTGAAATCAACAATTGTTGCATGCAATTTGGAATATTTGCTCTCCACACTGAGCGAACCAGGCAAAAGTATATACAAACTTGGAACAAGTCAGGGATGAGCAAAAAGGTAAAGTGATTATGTGAACGCTGACTAATAACTTTAAAACCTAGAAAGTGTTTTGGTAATGTGAAATGCACAAACATGCTACTGTCTGAGCAGGTCTAACCTGCAGGTCAACTATGCAAATAGCAAGTTGCTCACGAGGACACTAATCTCAGCTGAAATATGTAGATAATTTTGTACTACAATGAATTCTTCTGAGTTATTTCTCCTAGACACAACCATCTTCCCTGAGATCAGACGAGTATCTCTTTTTTTCCCCCCTCCATACATCAGCCATAATGATGATGAGCAGTCCATAAGCAATATATAAAACATTATTTGAAGGAATCTTATGTTGAGTAAAATAAACTAACCTTGAATTAGCCTAAATGGATACCCTTTTCTAAATGTGTCTGCTGGAGGACAGAACTGCAGTTACTTGCTCAAGAATACTCACTGATACAATGTATGGAAAATCCAAGCCATGAAAATTCAGAGTTACAGAGGCAATCGCTCCTATTTCTAAACCATTTATACTGGAAACAAAGTCTGAATTCTTTTATCTGTCACATTTCCTATTCTAATTCTTTATCACACCCTTTTCCTGTCTGATTCCCTGCCTAGATAGAACTTGCATTTATTAGACTCTCCTTGCTTTCCATAGTTAGTTCTTGCTGCATTTTCCCTCTTTTCTTTCTGTTGTTGAAGTTTATGTGAGGAAACTAATAATATCCCAGAGCTGAATTTTGCACCCCTTGTTTTATAGGTACAGAGGAAAGTTTCTGCCCACTGGGTTGAATATGGCCTGCCCAGAGTGGAACAGGGATAAACCTTTTTTTTTTTTTTTTTTTATCAGAAACATCCTCCCTTCTGAGACAGGTTTTAGGAGTGTTGTTGGGGTTTTTTCTGTTTATGGGTTTTGGGTTGTTTTTTTTTTTCATCTTGGCCCAAACATGTGATTGCAGTTTGAGTATATCAGCCAATAGGTGGAAGTTGATGCAAATACTCATCTTATTTCAATTCTGGAGGAAGTCTCCAGCATCTAGTCTTTGTATCGACTAAAGGTAAAACAGCAAGTTGGAAGCAAGCCAAACAGGAAGAACAATCAGCCACCCTCCAGGCAGAAAAGTAGTATGCAAGTATATAACCCTCAGCCTAGTGGAGAGTTACCCATTTGTGATAAATCACAGGCAGGATAACCCGGAAACTGCTAGTTAAAGGGGCTTTCCCACAGTGCTGAAACAATGAAGAAGTCATGTGGAAAAATATCTTGATTTACACCATGCAAAATAGTAACTTCATGAACTGAAAAGTCAGAATACCTCTAATTCTAAATCTGAAGGATGTGCTCTAAACAAATTCACTTTTTTCAGCATGTTTTGGCTCTGAAACCTTCCTGGTTTTTCATCATTCTCTTTCTTATTTGTGAGAAAGCAGGAGATGACTGGGTTTTTATGCATCATTATATATTTCTGATGGTAGTAGAGAGAAGTGCTAGAAAAATGACCATACCATATGTCTATTACATGCTTGAAGCCTGCAATTTCACGTGTTCAAGATTAATTTTTACTTGCAAGGCACTGTAAAGTGTTGACATGTTCTACTAAGTAACTAATTAGGGTTATAGAATTTTCCTATTAGAATAAAAAAGGGAGTTTTCCTACACAGAATGTAGTGCTGAACTTGAAGCAATGAGCTCCTGCTGTTATTCACAAAGGAAACTTTTCTCAAACACAGTATCTTTTTCTAAAGTGAATCCTTTACTTATGAAATAAACTTAATTCTTGTTTCTGTACTGTAATAATTATTTTTCTTTTCCCAATAATACAAAATACTACAACATAATTGAAATCCTAAAAAAGCAAAATATGTCTCTTAAAGATTAAAATGGAATGGTGTAATTAAACGAATTTGTTATTGGTTCCCTCTTACTGTAATACCAATATATTATAAGTGGAGTCAGGCAAAGAGCTCAGATCATTAGCAATAATTAGTCTAAGCTATCTTTGTATGATGTTTGATTTATATTAGGAACAGTGATGCAGAAAGGGATTAATACAGCTGTTAACTACAATGCCTGGAGTTTATTTTAATCAGTGGCATTACTTGTAAAAGACTCTTCATCTGTAGGCTGGGCTTTCTATACTATTACTACTCATTAAATCAACTGAAGTGAATCTGGGGAATTGATGCAAAAGATAAATTGTTTGCCTTAAACATTACTTCTTTTTTGCTTACCATAATGCTTACCTTGTAGTAGGCTTTTCTCTACGTCATTCTTCCTCCCTCTGCAACTAATCCCTTGTAGCATTAAGAGCAGTAGACACTTGTACTGGGGGTGTGTGGATGTAATGGAGGGGCTACAGGGGTGACTTCTGTGAAGAGCTGCTGGAAGCTTCCTCCACATGTGATAAAGAAAATGCCAGCCAGCTCCAGGATGGACCCTCCACTGGCCAAAACCGGCCACACACACACCCGCTACTGTTCCAACAGTGGAACTGGTAGCGCCTCTGGGATGACATTTCTAAGAAGGGTAGAAAAGTTACTGTGTACAAGCAAATTTGAGCCAGAGAGAGGAATGAAAATATGTGATAGGAACAGCTTTGAAGGAGCCAAGGTCAGTGTAGAAGAAGAGGGAGGAGGTGCTCCAGGCATTGGAGCTGAGATTCCCCTGCAGCTCATGGTGAAGACCATGGTGAGGCAGCTGTGCCCTGCAGCCATGGAGATCAGTGGGGGAGCAGAGATCTGCCTGCAGCCCATGGAAGACCTCACACTGGAGCACCTGGATGCCTGGAGGCTGTGAGCCTGTGGGAAGCCCATGCTGGAGCCAGCTCCTGGCAGGACCTGTGGCCTTAAGAAGAGATGAGCCCATGCTGGAGCATGTTTTCCGTCGGGATTTGAGGCCCTGTGGGGGACCCACCCTGGAGCAGCCTGCTTCTGGGGGTCTGACTGTGCCGCATGGAAGGGACCCGTGGCAGGGGAGTTTGTGAGGAACCGCAGCCCACGAAGAGGATTCACACTGCAGCAGTGAGTATGCTGTCTTTGTGGCAGACAGTTTCTACTGCGAGCAGGAGAGAAGGAA
>VZUA01042015.1:18880-32577 GCA_013401035.1 Horornis vulcanius
CCTTGTTTTCAACACGAGCCTTTTTGTTGTGTTTTCTCTCTCCTGACTGCTGAGAAAAGGAGGTGATAAAGAGGCTGTGGTGGGCACCAGGAAACCTATATAGCTGTAGATAGCATTAAAAGTTACTTGAATATTTTGTGTATGGCTATACCGTAATTTATTTGTTTCTTAACAGATAACTGAATATTCACTTTGCGCAGCTCTCGAGAAAGAGCATTAATATCGACATAACCCCGCGGTGGTTGTTGTGGCGTTCACAGTCGCGCTGGGTCCCCGCCGGGCAGCCAGCAGCACCCAGGCCGCCGCTCCCTCCGCCCGGCAGGGGGCGGTGCCGGCGGAGGCCGCGCGCCGTGCCCGAGAGGCGCTCGGTACCCGCGCGGGCGGTGGTGGGAGCCGGGCCCGGGGCCGCGGGGGACGGGGCGGCTCGGCGCGGCCATGGAGATCGGCACCGAGATCAGCCGCAAGATCCGGGTGAGACAGAAGCAGCCGGGTCGCTCCCTCCGCCCGTGGCAGAAGGCCGGGTCCGCTTGTGGGGGCAGGCCCAGCCGGCGGTCCCCCCGCCCCGTTACAGCTGCCGGCGGCGGGGTCCTTCGGCCTCGGGACTCCCGGGGGAGGGCGGGAGCAGGAGAGTAATTTTTGTGGGAAGCGGAGTCGGGGCACCCCCGTCACCCGATGGGCAGCTGCCAGCTGCCGTCTCCGGGGGCGCGCAGCTTGGCCGGGTGTGAGCCCCGGTTCCGGCGGGGCCTTTCAGCGGCTCCCACTCGGCAGTCACAGTTTGGAAATCCCGGCAGGTTTCTGTGTCCCTGCTGAGTCGGGAATGGCTTTTTATCAAACCATCTTGGATTCGTTTTCTTTGCATCTTATGAGTCCGGGTGGTCTCTGCTTAAAAAAGGACAGCTGGGACTTGGAGGTTGAATGGTAGCGCCAGGAACTGGTCCATCGGAAATACAGTAGAGAGAGGTTCCGTTACTCTGCTGCCAGCCCCTCGCTGATAGAACGCTCCTATGCTGAGCTGTAGACATAGGAAAAGTTTAGCATGTTAAGCCAATGTGTTCAAACAGTAAATGAGAGAAACTTTGCTAAGCCTCCCACCTCTTTGCAGTTAGAAATACTTTGTTGATCCATCCCTCAAATAATATTTCATTATTTTTTAGGGTGCTATAAAAGGAAAGTTACAGGAGCTGGGGGCTTATGTTGGTAAGTTTTGCCGTGTGTTCAGCAATCTTCTCTAGTTCATTTTTGTTATGTAGGAAAAGACCAGCTTAGCTAATGGAACTTACTTTTACATCTGTTACTGCATACAGAAGCCTTAAGCATGAGAATTACCTGAAGTGCTGGACTAGTAAGAAAGAAATAGACATAGTTCACAAAATATTACAGTCTAAGCATAAGAGGAAGCAGTATGTGAACATCAGTATATGAAGAACTAAAAGAAAATAACTAAGAAATCAAATGTCTTCCCCTTTAGAAATGGTGGCAAGGGACTTTCTAGAAAAACAAACCATGATGTGACTATCTAAGGAAATTTCTTCGGAGCATTAGGAAAAACGTATAAAGCAGGAGCCTTGAAAATACATCAACAGTTAGCTGTGACCACTCTCAGATGGAATCAGTTTTTCTTAGGCATATTTTTAACAGCTCTTGAATTCAGGGTGAGGCATCTGTCAAAATTAGGAGAGAGGACAAAGATGTGTTAGTGGCTTAGGAAATTAAAAGGCCACATCAGAAACATGTGGGACAAACCTTTAAAATGTAAGAGCTTGACCATTAAGGAGAAGACTAACAGCTATGATGAGCTAATGATGATGAAATACATGCATCTGAATCTTAGAGGCAGGGGCAGATTTCATTTTGGTTTGTGACAGGAGGGGTGAGCCGTTTGAACATCTGTGGTCTTGTGGGTTTATTTGTTTTTTCTGAATCAGAGAAATATATATTTCACTTCAGAGCAGCTGTTTTCTGCACCAGTAAAAGTTGGTAACTTAACACAGCAATCTGTTGGAAACAAAATACCTCAGTCCTGAAACTGCTTTGTTGTTGCCTGTGATGCTTCTTGGATTTCAGGTGAAGAAAAGGAATTGAGAGCATAATTTAGAGATGCTGTGAGTTGCAGAGCCAAGTTCAAAGTTTGTACTTGGAGCACGAATTCATCTTTCCTGTTTCAAGGGAAGCATTGTATTTATGGAAAAATGTATTGGCTCCATAGAAGGGAGTTACCTGTGAGCTGACATTTTGAACTAAGCTGGTGCCTAAGAACCATGTTTAGAACTTTTTAATTGTAAAATCATCTTTTTCACTGTCTCAAAGCTTGTCTTTTTAAGTAACTCATTTTTTGTTATTTCGTTGGTTGGGTTTTTTAGCCATCATTCCAGGTTTCAATTTCTCAGTCCTTGATTCTTTGCTTTCTCCTGTATTTCTGAAATAAAAATCTTTGTCTCTAATACTAAGATGCTGGTGGAATACTAGCCATCTTTGATTTCAGCTATGACTGATTATTTTTTCTTTGTTTTCCTTCTGTCTCTTGTATTCAGAGGACAGGTTTCCTGTATTCCCAGGATCAGCAGACAATGTCTGCAGAGTCTTCTCAGTCAGCTTCTGAACTTCTTTAAATAACTTTGAATAACTTGTATTCTTTATTGCTAAGTCTGACTTGGCTTGGCCTCTTTTTTCTTTTTAAACCACTGTTTCTAAATTCCTGTGATTTTCCAGGTTTCTTTTCTTGACTAGAGTATTTCAGACAACTTTTCAAGTAATGTTTTTGAAAAACTCTCCATTCCTTCTTTTAGGTAACTAGTAAAAAGTTGGTTCTCCCTTATTCTAGCCTCTACAAGAACCGTGCCTTTGTTTCTTTCTGTAACTGCTGGTTCTTTTGTCTTGACAAGTCCTCAACAACAACATATATTAAAACTTACTTGTTGTGTAGAGCTTACAAAGGAAATACGAATATATTTGAAGCAAAATGAAGTCAAGTTAATTATTCATCAGCTGGGAAATTTTTCAGGAGGCTGTAGTTCCAGTAAGCTAGCATATGCCAACACAGTTACCAAGAAAGTTTCTTTCCTTCTTCTATCATACTGTTACAGGTAATTCTGCTAATTTAGGTTTTTATCAGTACTTAAAATATCTTCTTTACTTTATTATATGTTGAACTGAAGATCTTATTATGTTTAAAAGTAGCTTGGCCAATAAAGAAAATTCATTCTAAATTCCTAGGTCTGAACATCAGTACGTCTTGTGCAACTTGTAGTTTGCAGTGAGAAAAAACCCAAACACAAAGCAGCAACAACAAAAACTGAAACAAACAAAAAGGCACCAAAAAGAAGTGAGGGTTTAAGCTAGGAATGGGTTATATTGGGACAATTGAGTAGTGGTAGTGCAGATACAATGTGTGAGTATTATTTTTGTAGTCTGGGTAGAGATAAATTACTTACAGTGTTACATAGACATAGAAGAAAGGCAATTCCTTTCATTTGGATTTTGATTTCTATTTTTCATTTTTAGGTCTTTTTAATGTTGTGTACTGTCTCAGCTTGATTAAATAAGCTCAGCCGTATTCGTGCCTTGATTCAAATTCGTATTTTGAACAGTATTTCCCAGCTGTTTTCACTTACTGTTGTTATGTTCATGTCATGCCATAGAGTGGAATTGGAGAGCGTGAGATGTTTGATTAAACTGAAGTCTGTGCTCAAGAAGTACAGCTAATGCCTTTGAGCAACAATTGTGCCAGTCAGTCCTTCAGCAGAGGCCAGAGCTAGGCCAAAGTGAAATGCCAAACTCCTCAAACCCTTAATGTGGTAGTGTTGGGTTCTGAGTACCTTCCTATGCATTCTGATGAGTACCTTGTATGCAAGGGAATGGGTTTCTCACTGTGTATGAAATTGCATGCATTACAGAAAAGAAATTGAGTTGCTGGGATTTATTTTTGTAGGCAGAAAATCTGGAAGTTAATACAGTTTTGATATTTTAACACACATATCAGAAATGGATATTTATTTGTTTAGTTTTTGTAACTAAAGGAAATTTGACAAGGATAAGGTGCTGTATTTGGCAATATTTGAGGTGATCGATATTGTAGATATTTGCTAGTACTCAAGAAGAAGTCAATAGGCAGCAGAGTGGCTTTCTTTTATCTTGTCCTTCTTTCTGTTCTGTTTACTCGCTTTTTAAATATGTTGATCTTCAGCTTACACCCTTGTGAAGTTGATGATCTTTTATTCCTTGCTTGTAGATGAGACTTGTATTGAACCTCAGAGGAAATGGAAGTCATGTTAATTTGCTTACCTAATTCTCTGTCTGCACAGTCTTTATAGTAAGACAGAAAAAAACATTGGTTACGTGTTTAAAGATGTTTGCTATGTCCTCCATGATTTATTATATTTTAAAACAACATATTTCTCTTTCTATTAGATGAAGAACTCCCTGATTATATTATGGTTATGGTGGCCAATAAGAAGAGCCAAGAGCAGATGACAGAAGACCTTTCCCTTTTCCTTGGAAACAATACTGTCAGGTTTACTGTCTGGTATGTTTGGAAGTTATTGTCACACTTCTTACCAGTAGTGCAGGACTGCTTTCTATAAGTGACACCTGACATTTTAAAAAGCTATTTATCTTCCCTTTATGTAATTTGCATTAATAAGAGCTTCTGCTTTTCACATGTAATAAGTAAATCAGTTTTTGTCTGTCAACAATTAGACTTTTGGGGTGATAGTTAGATGTCAAAGGACTGGAGGACTCATTTGTTTATAAGCCAGTCAGGTTTGTAAATGAAGTGCTCAGGTAAGCGAGGGTTGTATGTTGACTTAAAATTATTCCTGCAAAACTCACTGTGAGCATGAGATGATTGTTCACTGCAGTTTGGTGTAAAGGACCAATCTGTTTGCTTTTAAACTAACACTGATTCAGATTGCTGTGCATGGGTATTACTATATCAGGGCAGTTGAGCAGTAGATCTAATTCTGTGTCTGTCTTTGACAAGGCTTAGCACCAAATGCTTAGGTATTCCCACCTCTCAGGCTGTTTATTTATTACCACCAACCAACTCAAAAAACCAAAAGTAGAACCTCAGTATTAGTGTGAACAGGACAAGTTAGCAACACTTCAACTCTTCTGTCAGCCCCTGACAATGAAGATTTGTTTATTCCATGCTTCATAACAAACTTAGCCATTATATTTTCTATATTTTCTTAGCCATGCATTTTCTAATATTGAATTTGTTTTACAGTAGAAACCTGTAAGTAAATCCACATTTCAGACATTTGACTGTAGAGATTTTGTTGCTTTCAGAGTTGTGTATTCTTTCAAGTTAATCTTGTTTCTGAATCACTTACCTAAAAGAACTTTAAGGAACATTATTTTGTATCAATGAGAGAAATACTACTTTTCTTTTTATTTTTCAGTTTGCTTTATTTGTCATTTTCATACTGCCAGTTTACATTCACTTCCAATACTTCTTCTATATAATTGGTTCCTAGGAGCTTTTCTGTTATTGAATAGCAGAGAGAAACATTTTAGAAGTTGGCTATGTTATGAAATCATAAACATTGACAAAAACTTAAAAATAGTTCCAGCTATTACAATTCACTGTATTAGCTATTTAAACTAATGGATTTCCAGGTGATAGTGTAATTTGTGTGGGTATTATTTGATTTTACTTACACAGGTTTCATTTTTCCCCGGCATTTGTCAAAAATATAATAAAGGACTACAGTTAAGCATGCGCCTCTTTTTTGAAAACTGCAGAGGCATTTCTTTGCAGCCTTTTGTGGCCTGCCTAGGCAAAACTTTTGGGTTTCAATGTATCAGGAAGTCATGCAGTTGTCTTTGTTATAGTAGTTTTAAGGATCAGACAAATCAGTGAAGTTTACAAGTGGATGAGGATGCAGCTTTTGACTGAATCCTGATATACAGTAAGAAATAGTATAGCAGAAAACACTTTCATGGCTTTGTAAATGAAACTAAAACTTTATTGAAAATATAATAAATATGTAGAAAAAGCAAATNAGTATAGTAGGTATCTATTAAAAGAAGGATGGAAAAGAAGACAAGATGAAACCTATGAATAAGCTGTAATGGGACTGGTGGAAAAGTGTTGCATAGCATTATAGCTGGGAGTTTTTACTTTTATATGCTTTTACTTCTTCTAAAGACAACCCAGAATGTTTGCGTTCTTAAATGTTGGTTAAATACAGTACTCAGCAGGATCTGTCTTCCTCAGTTTGTTTCTGTAGCTGGTAATTTTGGGCCTTCCAGCAAAGGTTTTGCAGCAATTGTGACCTGGCAATCCTGCTGGTTGGCCACCACTTCTTACTCTGAAGCAAGTGGTGTCAGATCAGTTTCTGAGTTCAGTGTTGAAACTGGTGTGCATCACCAGAACTCAGCTGACAAGTGTTCTTAGTGAAAGCTCACAAGGATGACCAGTATAAGCCTTCATTATACCCACATGCAGTCTTTTCAATATGTCCTTGTTCCTTAGCTCCTTTCTGATATTCAGTCTAAATTATGGACTTGCCCATTATCAGGTTTGAATTCCAAGTAAGATATGAATTTAAGGGTCGGTTTTTTTTTCTTTCTTCTCACTGCAATATGTGTTTATTTTTAAGCAGCCTTGTATTAAAGCCCTGTAATTTTCTGTGTTACTTCAGCTTTTCAACAGGCAAAGGGCAAGGTTGGTACTTCACTGAGCACATCTCAGAGTATTGCTGATATATACAAAGCAGGCTGGAAGAATCCTGAGACTCTTACATGCTATGAGTTATATACTGTTTGAATTTGTACTTACAGTTACATTTAACTCTACCGTGTAATTAAAGCTTCATATACAAAGCAAAATTTTAGGCTATGCTTTAGGCTTCTAACTTAGGTTTTTTGAATTAATATTTTTGATATTTAACTCTATTGATTGTAGTGAAAAGTGGGTAGTATTGGCTTTGATTACGTAAACCAACTAAATGCCAAAAGCAGATGACGTGATGAATACTCGACCTGCATGTGCAAGACATACTGGGGGCAACATACTTTAAGCCTCCCTTTTGAGGTTAAACATACTCTGGCTGATGGAAAGTGAAGTCTTCGATAAAAGAAGTGCTTGAAATAGGGGTGGAAAGGCAGTGGGTTTCTGAAAAATGCTTAGTCTGAATTGTTGAAGTTGAAGTTTTTTATTTCTCCTTTTTCTCTTGCTTCCTTCCCGGTCTGCTGTCTATTTCAGGCTTCATGGCGTTTTGGATAAACTGCGATCTGTGACTACTGGTAAGTAAGAAAATTAATAATGAGTGAAGGTAGGCTTATTTTTTCTGTGTAATGTTGTATGTCTAATGAGTTGCAAAAATATCTCAGCTATTTCATTAGTTTTTTGGTTATGTGGTCTTTTGGATCCAGATTGTTAAAAGTGCTTTGTATTTTGAGATAAAGCTTTCATTTTTGAGTCCAGTGTCTGTGTGTTTTCTCTGTGTTTCTTGTTGATGTATTCAGTTGAAACAGCTTTCAACTTGTATTTTCAGGCCTGTGCAACATCTTGTTTGCAGTTTCATAGCTACATTAATTGTAAAACCTGTACTGCTGTGCTTTAATGTAACAGTGAAAAGTACCTGTTTCCACAGAACCAACTGGTGTAAAATCTTCCGAATCTAGTATCTTTGAGAGCAACCTGCCTTCCAGCAAAAGCAGTTCGTGTGTGAGTGATGAAAGGAGGCATGAGGATATCTTGCCACCTCTTGCAGTGTCAAGCTCTCGGGCTGAAAGAAATGACTCCAGAGTTTCAACCAGCTCACAGGAGCAGAGGAGCACTGCTTCCAGGTAAGGCTGCTGGCTACTTCCTAACACTCCTTCAGACATCAGTAGTTGTGTGAGTGTAGTAGCCATTCTAAAGAGTACAGACACTTGGAAAGATACAAGTACTTTTGAAGAGTTAAGCATTGCTATGATTTGTTGTATAAAAAACATTGAATCAGAATTCAGTTCTTTGAGCAACATACAGGCTTAGATTAGTTAACCAAACTGAAAATATCAATCTGTGTTTAATTTTTATAGACAATAATACCTTAATTAATCTTCCCACCTGGCTTTGATTAAAAGACCATTCTCATTTTCCAGGACTTGACTTGCAGATAACAGTTGGCGATTTCTTTTTTTATCAGGCAGTCTTGTGAAGATGGTTCTGCATCCCGCTTAACATCTACTGTCAAGCCTTTGAGGGAATTGTCACCTTCTGAAGCTGTAATTGACATTAAACCTGAACCAGATGATCTAATTGATGAAGACCTAAACTTTGTGCAGGAGAATCCTCTGTCACGGAAGAAACCTATTGTGACTGTAACTTACGGTTCTTCTCGTCCCTCGGCCGAGATCTACCGGCCACCAGCTGTCAGGAGTGCAGATGGCAACGCACACGTGCCCAGATTGTCACAACAGGGCAGCCTGCAGGAGAGCCGGCAGTTAGACACACCAGGCTGCAGGTCTTTGGAAACAGGCCAGCTGTGCAATCCAGAAGCATTTGGCAGCTTAGCAGAAGGTCACAGACCCACCTCCAAACATGGTGCTGATAAAGTGGGCAGTGAGGTTGGTACAACCTAAACTATTGCAAAAGTTTTTTTTTTGTTAGGGACCTAAATTGCTGCCCACACTTCAGTAAAATCATGACCTCAGAGAAATCAAGAGACTTCTGTCACTGGTACGTGGTAGGTTTGAGATTTCATCCTTTGGGTCCACTGGTAAAAACAGACTGCAAATTGGACATCATTATCTGAAAGCTTGCTGCATCTGAGTTAATTACCACGTACATCTTCATGTCATATTGACTTGGACTAACAGGTTAGCACGTTATTGAGCTGCTTGATGAATCAGAAATTATAATTCTGATCTTAAGATCACTGAATCAGCATGATCTTCCCTAAGTGCTACGTATACCCCAGCTTTACACAGTCCTGTAAATCAGGATTTTTTGCATGCTGTTTGTTAGCCCAGATACATTGATGATGATGATGATGATTACTATTCTATTTAGAACCATGTCAGTTAAGAATTCTTTGGGATGGATGTTGGACAAGGACAAACTAAAAGATCATTGCTGCCCTAAGTACTTGTGGCAGGCAGGGTGGTAGTCCTAGCTGATAGACTATATGAATGAATTAAGAGCCTTTATTGAGAGGAATGAAGATAGTTATGGCTGCTAATGTAATGAAGCAAGTCCTTTATGATAGCTCATATTGCAAGTGCATCAGTGTTTATTGCTGCTTATAAAGTTCTCTGTCTTTGCCACTACTTCATTCTGTATAAAGAATAATTAATTTTATTTGGACATCTTGCATGCTTTACAAAGATACACACTGGTGTCTTAGTTTTTGAGAATGGAGAAATGCAAATGAGAATATAGTGATTTATTTAATGTTGTACACAAATCACTGATGAATGCCAGGTATTTCTCCTTGGAAATGTTTGAAAAAGGTACTGTGATACTTTTCTTCTATTACTGTTTTGTGAATAATGACCAGAGGAGACAACAGGGACCTTGCACTGCCTAAACTGGACTGTACTGACTGCGTGTAACAATTAGCATCCTTTGGAATATGTCATTTCCTTGCTAGAAATGAATCCTTACACTGAAATTAGAGTTGATACAGAGGAAGAAAGTAATTTATGCTGGTTTCACTTTTCTCTAAGACTTTGAACATACTCATCTTGAACAATACTATAAATTTCTTTGGAAAACCCTGGTTTTCTGTTGGTGTTGGATAATTTTCCTGTGTTTGAGAGGTTTTTCTTCTTTTTGTTTTCCTAAATATTGTTTACAGTCACATTTCCAATGAGATGTTTCAGTGTAAATATGTCTGATTTTCATATTATCAAGCGCAGTCACCTGTACAGCTGGAAGTTCTCCATCTCCTGTCTGTAGGTGGAATTGCAGCGTTTTCTTTGCTGGCTTACTGATACGAGGTTTATGCTAAATGAGCTGTTTTGCCTGCTCTGTTGTAGGAGGAAAGCTCCAGGAAGAGGCGGCTGCCTGTTGTAAGCTCAGTAGTCAAAGTGAAAAAGTTCTGTAATGATGGAGAAGATGAAGAGGACGAAGAAGACTACGGATTGCGAACAGGAAGCATCTCCAGCAGCGTGTCCGTACCTGCAAAGCCAGAAAGAAGGTACTGAAGATCTCAGTGATTCTGAGTTTTCAAGAATTAATATAATGAACAAAAACTTTGGAACTGGGGAAAGTCAGTTTGCACTTCTGACAGACAAAATTTAGTAAATCATTTCAATATTTTTTGTACTATCTCACAAGTCTGTGGATGAGATGCCTGTTTGTGCCACCCTTTTGCCTTTGATTTTGTAACCTGTTTTCATTATTGCATTTAAAATGCAATGGAGTGTGAATTTTTACATTATTTGGGTAAAGTTTACTGGCAAAAGAACACTAATGTTGACATGTTTCAGACCAGGTATTTAATGTGGTAAAATAATTTTTCAGTAATTTGATTTATTTTCAGGAATTGTTTTCAGAGCAGTTATCACTTGTTCTTTAAGGTGATTTTAACTGTTCAAACAGTCTTCAGAGATTTTTCCTTTTTTTCTGCTCCCTAATTCTGTGTAAGTGGCAAGCATTAGTCAAAATACATGTCTTATATCTGATTTTTAACAATAGAGGAAGAAAATTTTAACTAGAGAAGAGATGGCTGTACTGACCTACAGTGCTATCTTGTATAAGATTTATTTTAAGCTATAAATTCAATACACTGTATTGAATTTTTCAGCACCACAGCACATTTATCTGATTTAAGCTTCCTTATTGTTGATGTTGAAGACAAGCAGAAAGGCATTTTTTACAAATAATATGTTTTTGATAGAGTCAGTCAGTCGCAGCTGGATCATAGTTCTCAGGATGGCTGCATAATTATTGGTGTCAGCACAAACACAGCAAGAGATAAGTGGTGGGCAGACGTGGGAAGAAATTAATGGCAGAGAGTGCCTTTCACATGTAGCATGGTTTTACAGCAGCTTAAGTTGAGAGGTGAAATCACACTTCTGGACTTGCATTTTTTAGAGCATTTTGTGGCTCTTTCACTGAGAGAATAGATTAACTGAAAACTATTTTGGGTAAAATAATTGTAGATTATGATATCTGTTAACAGGATTCCTGTGTTAACCTGTTGAAACAACTGTCTTTAACATGGATACAGTTGCTGTGCAATCCATGTACAATTAATTTTTTTTTTTTCTTTTAGACCTTCATTGCCGCCTTCAAAACAGGCCAATAAGAATTTAATACTGAAAGCAATCTCTGAAGCACAGGAATCAGTTACAAAAACAACCAATTATTCCACTGGTAATTAGCATTGATTTTGCTTGTGCTGTAATATCTGTAATAATGCTGTAAAATCTGTAATATTTCCAAACTCTGTTGTATAAATCCAAGCTAAAGAAAGTGCTTAGAGATAAGACAGAATGCTAAATAGCAAGTCAGTTATACATGAGGGATTTACCTTATCCTGTTTCATTACATTGATGTTCAGTGATGAATTATGAAAAGATAAAGGAGGGATAGAAATGGCATTTAAAATGTATCAATCAAGATAGTAAGTTTGTGAAGTGTATAGATACAAAATGGAAGTGCCAGAGTATTCTGAAGAAAATAGTTTCCTAGGGGAAATGAATCAGAATAAGCCTGGTGGTTTGAGCTATTTACCTGATCTCTTTTCCTTTTCTTCACTCTTCCTTCTGAGAGGGGAGGAGAAAAAAACCAAACAGCAAAAAAAAGAAAAAGCACTAGATATGGGTAATAGAAGTGCAGAATAATAAGGAACGAAGTGAATGATGTATATCAGGGTATGTTAAGTATCAGGGTGTGTATGATGATGTATATTGTCCTTCAACAGCAATTTCAGTTCAGTGATTTTCGTTGCAGTTGACACAGCAGTTGAGCAGGTATCTGTGTGTAGACATTCAGTTCTCTTAGCTAGGAGAGACTTCTGAAGAAGGGCAAATCCAGTTGTTGTCTTGTGCTTTCATTTCACTGGGTGTTGATAAATCCACGTGTTGTAGCAGGACACATTGCACCTTGCCAGGGAAGGAGCATTCACTGAATTATTTAAACCATGACTTTTATACCATCTGAAGTCTCTTGCCTGCTCTCTCTCAAATTCAGCAAACTAAAAAACACTACTTTGAGGTGATGAAGGAACCTCTTCCCTGTGTACAAAGCACTATGTTAGGAAATGAGACATAGCTAGATAAGTCTAAATTAATGAAAACTATTGATCTTTTTAATAGTGGTAGTCTTGTAGTTTGACTTACCAACATGAGAATATTTCAGTGGAGAGACCAGAAGGCAAACTTTGTTGTTTAATGGAGGTGATTTCTGAATTTTATCTAAAGTATCATGCAGGTTTTTCCACTTCAGAGCTAATATTTAACTTTTTTTAAAGTATTTTGAATGGAATATGGAAGTAAACTTATTTAAAACATGTAAGTAAAACAAAAACAGTAAATTCATAAATAATGAATCCAGTACTTGAGTGATACCTTTCAGTTGTTTGTGTCAGAAGTTAAATGCTGATCTGATATTCAGCAGAGTATCAGGGGAAGAGTTTAGCTTTTCACAATCAGATCTGACAGTCTTAGCAGAAGCCAAGTAAAGAAGTCAACCTGTTGTCCTTGCTACTCCCAAATTCCAAGCCACAACTATCTGTGAGATAGACAGAGATTTAGAACTATCTGAAAGGAGGTTGTAGTTTGGTCAGGGTTGATCTCTTCCCAAGTAACAAGTGATAGGACCAGGGGAAATGGCCTTCCTTAGCTGGTGCTGGTGGAGGTTAAGATTGGGTATTAGGAAAAGGTTCTTCAGGGAGAGGGTGGTCGGGCATTGGAACAGGCTGTCCTGAGAAGTGGTGGAGTCACCATCCCTGAAGCTGTTTAAAGAGGTGTAGATGTGGCACTTGGGGATGTGGCTTAGTGGTGCACTTGGCAGTGGTGGACTAGGTTTACAGTTGGACTTGGTGATTTTAAGTGTCTTTTCAAACCTAAGTGATGCTATGATTCTGCTGCCATTAAGTTTTGTATTCTATTACAAGCACTTCAGCAAAGGGTAGCTAGCATCATATGAAGAGACACGTTGATGATCCATGATTATTTATATGAAAGACGAAATAAAAAATTATTTCAAAACTATCAGAAAGTACCACATTAATTATATGTAGAAGTGGATGAATGAGTTGTCACTCTAATCCTTGTCATGCTGTTTTGTCTTAGGTGCCACTCAGGGTGCTCTTTGCACATGCACAAGTATGCTTGCACTAGGAATTTTACAGGTAGCTTAAAGATGCTTTTTGTGGAGTCAGATGCTTGGGATTTTTTTGTGTGTGTGTAGGAATTTGTGAGAGTTATTTTAGCACAAAATGTATAAAAACCATACTATTTTGTGATTGGGTAGTATGTAAATGATTTGCCATTGTTTCTCTATTTAAAGTTCCACAGAAACAGACTGTTCCAGTTGCACCAAGAGCTCGAATTAGCCCAGAAGAATCACAGTTAGAAGTAATTCATGTGCAAAGCAGACTGCCTGTTTTGAGTTCTCAGCTTCAAGTAGAAGAGTCAAAGGAGCAGACAGTGGAAGAAATTCAAGGTCATCTGATAATACTCTTTTAAGAACTTACACTAGGGGATCCCATTTTACAGGCTGGACAGAGAAAAGGAAAAGAACGCTTTTAATTTTC
>VZUA01042016.1:4803-18247 GCA_013401035.1 Horornis vulcanius
CATGATTTATTCAGTAAGAAACGGGTTTTCAAGCAGTGTTGTAAACACTGAACTCACAGACACATGCTTGCACCTGGCATTGGTTATAAAATGACTTCCAAATCCAGGGCACAGTGGGAACATGCACANCAATATGCACACACACAGACAAACAACTTCTACTTTTGGTTTCAATCAGGTGGGTATGTCCATTCAACACTATTCTCAAAAGTCAAGGTTCCACAGGTCTTTGTCAGGTTATTTCCCACATTTATAGGAGAGTGGCTCCATGTTAAGGATTTCCTGAATCCTTTTAAATTCTCCAGTTGGTGTTTGCTACAGGGTTTTGGATATGCAGTAATGTGTGAGCCTCAAGAAGCTGAAGGGCTCCAGCACCAGCTCTCTGCTATTTGGGTACTAATTCAGACATTTTTTGCTTCACAGCAAAGGGATGTAACAAAAGTTACTTTTTGTTATGAGATTTGACACACTTAAGCAGCCTTAAAAAAAAACCCCAACAATCAGTGCTATAAAGGAGCTAGCTGAAAAAAATAAACCTTCCCAAACTCCCAGTGCCATAAGATATTTTCAGATGAATAAAGGCATAAACTTACGCAAGAGCTTCTACACAAACTGCAGTATCAGTCTGCGTGAGACTCTGGTGCTTTTGTTATTTCTGCAGTTGGTAAATTCAGGTGTAACAATTTCTGAAGTCCTTTGCCTTTTACAAACAGGTATGATTGACAGCCTCTAAATGCTCTGCTTTTCATAACAGCCATGATTGACAGCCCTTTGGTGCATAGCCCAATCAGCCTAACAATGTTATTGTTCTCTAATAATTACCTGATAATTTTTTTTTTTCCCAACGTGTTGCCGTTAGTTGTGGTTCAACTAAGAGTCCTCTGAACTTCCCAAAAGTTTATTTAACTTGCACAGCCTCATTTTGTGGCGGCACTGGGATTATACACACTGCTTCCCAAGGTGCACAGGCTGCGTCTGTGCCCGTAAGCAAAACTTTCCCTGGCAAACAGAACAGATCAGAGCCCCAAAAATGTGACAATCCATGTGTCATGTTGGCATTTGTCACTCAGAGAGTTTTTGTACAAAGAGAAATGTTTCTTAGCTTCATAGACCCTGGAGCATAAAGAACACAGCTCACAGTTTGCAAGCATCCAAGGCCAGAGCCTCGCGTGGGATGCGTGCCTGGAGCTGAGCTCTGCTCAGAACAGTTTACTACCTCCAAGCTGCTCGAGATGGCAACTTGTTTAACCTCTGCTGAAAGCAATAATTGGGATTTTTCTGCTACAGAGAGATCATCATCAACAACACTCCGCCGGGGAAACTGACTTGCATGAATCACATGAAGGAAATCATGACCCGCTAGGATCCCTTTTCTGGTGTCTGCAAAATAAATTTCTGAAATTGGAAAGTGTGGGTTTTTTCATCTCTCTCTTGATTTTCAGATAGGATGGGAGCAGGAAGGAAGCAGCAAAATGAAAACCCACATTGCTTCAGGGTTCTGAAGCTTTGTGAATATATTTCTCTTGAGTATGTTGAAAAACATGACAAAGGCCACCGACATTGCAGGAAGGGCAAAGGAAAGATTTCTGTCAGAGGGCTATTGAAAGTATATTATGATGTATTTAGTTACTCTTAAAAGGACCGATAAAAAAAAAAGAAAAGCCTTAAAGAAGGAAGCATGCTCAGTCTGTTTTTCTCAATATTTCCAGTTCCTCAACAAAGGCACTGAAAAAGTAAGGAGGCACCAGAAGGAGAGAGCTGGGACTTTGCTTTTCAAAACCACAACTGTGGAACTTGAGCACAGCTTTGCACTTCAGTTGTTGGGTCACCTTTTCAAGAACTATCCTGAAGTTTGGCCTGTGCACCAAGCTACACTGAGCATCACCAAACAGCCTGTTAGACCCAGGGCATGGATTTGTGAGTACAGTGCTGTAATCAAGAGGGTTTGTGCATATTTACTGCAAGTACACAATGCACAGACTGTATGGGCTAATTCTGCTCATAAACATTTGCTCACAGAGATTCAGGGGCTACACTGGGGTCGGTTGAATGGTTAGTCCATTACTATTTGTTCATTTACTTTTTGGTGCTTCTGAATTTTACCCACATATTTACAGAACTGGCCATTTCCTTAATGTATTACTCATGACCACAATCTCTAATTATCTACAGAGCTCGTTTCTTTATTGAGTATTTTTCCCACCCTGTAAACATACCAGGCATTTTCTTAAAGTTGGGTTTGGGTTGACAACTGGTGTAGGGAACAAAAGTGAGGTGATGAATCACTGCAATGACAGAACTGTCTCACTACAGGATGAGGAAACCACTCATTGCACACTAGATACAAAGCAGAGGACAAAAAACTCAGCCATCTGCAGCTTATGCCAACACCATGAGCAAGAGCTAAAAACAGCTTCCCACAGTTCTTAAGTCCATGGTATCTCTGAGACCCTTTTTTCAAGGACCCTTTTTTCAGGATGCATTTCTGAGTTCTCAGCAGCCTGCAATGCCTCACCTCCCAGAGCCTCCAGTGCACTCATCTCAGCTTGTCCAAGGACTGTTTTGGCACCTAAAGCTCAGTTCTTGCACGGGCACACAACCCCTGCCTGCTCACCAAAGGCAGGTCAGAGAACAGAGCAATCACTGAGCAGATCAAACCTTTTAGGGGTGCAGGAGGGTGGGGAGGACCCCTGTGAAACACCTGGGGACCCACCCCGCTGCCAGGAATGGGAATGAAGTTTCCAAAGAGATGAGAGCAACATCCTTCTCTGCTGTCTGAGGCACAGCAATGTGTGGGAGAGGCCTGTAAAAACAGCAGAGGTGCTGGTTTGTGGGCTTCATATTTCTGAGTTTGTAAGGTTTTTCAGCCTGTCAGTAGCTGATTTTCTTCCCATGGGAAGAATTCTTGGGAGTTCTTCCTTCAAGGATAAATTCATACAAATAACCATAACATTTCTAAGTTTCTCATAACAACCCTCTCCCAGGTGTTGTTTCTGTTATTTAACCACTGGAGAGAGGTGTTCATTTTACACACCAATTATCTGCTTTTATGGCAGCATGTTATAAAAAGGCTGGGTAAATTGTAAATAAAAGCCTTCTGAATTTTCTTCTACCTTGGAGTCAAGCTCTTTATTTCGTGTCCAACAGTGACACTGGTTTGCAGCAGGTCTCTTGCTGATCCAGCACTTTAAAAATATTATCATAGCAGTGGGATTTCTTCTGGTGTTTCATATTAGATTCCCAGACATTCTTGCAGCACAAACTGACCCCTGCCAGGCACACAATGCCATGGATCCTGTCACTCCTGCACTTCACAGATCAAGCTGTGCAGGGTTGGCCCTGCCTGGATGCCAGAGCCTCTCTATCCCTCTCTACCCCTCCTCTCTGCAGCTGGACAGGGGAGAGAAAATATAACAAAGGGTTCATGAGTCAAGGACAGAGAGAGCTCTTAGCCTTGAGGCAATTCTGCTGCACAGAACAGTGAGATGAAGGGAGCACCTTGCACATTTTCAGGGTTAAAAATGAGGATCAGAAGCCACATCACCAGGCAATCCTTCACAGAAAACCCTGCAGATGGAAGAAGTGTGGCAGCCTCTCACAACAGCTCACACCAAGCAGCTGCACAGCCACAGTGTGTCCTGTCCTGTCCTGTCCTACCAAACTAAGAGAAATCCATGCTGCTATGGAGTTTCCTCCCTGCAGTGGGTGGGACAAGCTTTTCCTTCAGTTTTTGCTGTGTTTCAATTAATTTGCCTCATCTTGCTCTCACCACTTCTACGATGCAATCCCCAAAATCCCAGATGAAAATCCATTGAATAATCAATACATTGATCTTTTCTTATTCAATACAAGTTACTGATTCATCTAAGTTTATTCAATATGTTCATGGTCCTCAGAGCACTTTCATTTTATACCAATGGAAATCTTTCCTTAGCACTGTTTCACTGTGGGAAAAAAATTGAATGCTGTCAACTAAGGCCATCTTAAATCTCAAACAAATTACTTTTATCCTCTCTAATTATTACTTACCACCAGACACACTTCCAGCATTCTCTTCCCATTCATACTTCCTTACATTCACAATCTAAAACCAGATGCTAATGAATCAGCATTTATCTGATTTCCCATTTCACTAATTATTCATGAGATCAGCTAAATCAGATTCGTTTAGAATTATAGACTTAGTTACTCGAGGCAGAATTTTCTCACAATTAAGAATTCTGAGCTGCCTAATAGTAAATAATACAATAAAATTTAATCTCTGTTCAAGGTCCAAATAGATTATTAATAAATGTTTTTAACTGGTAAGAACATACTTAATTCTAGAGGTATCCTTTTAATCCAAAATGAATTAAACAAGAATGAAAAAATAAAAATGCTTTATTGAGTATAGGAGACCCTGAAAAATCACACAAATGCATTTTTACATTCCAGAGATGACACTGAAACCAGCCTTGTTTTGTACCATCAAAGATGTTATGAAACATGAACACGTTAATCCTGCCAATAAATCAGGCAAAATTTAAGGTGCTGAAAGATGCTCAGAGCTTCAGCTGCCAGAGGTGAACTCTGGAATGTCCCAGCTCTGGCACTAGAGCCCTGCAGGTGCCACTGCACCACCCCGTGTCACACCAGCTCCAGGACAGGCCCTGCCCCGCTGCTGGCTGCACAAGCTTTCTTCATTAGATTCTGAGAACTTGTTAACACTTTTTAAATGTGTGTTGTATCATTAAAGGTAAATTATCTTCCCCTCTGGCAGGTAATAACCCCTGCTGTCCCCAGGTGCTGTCCCAGCCTTAAACCACGGGGAGGGTTTCCCCAGAGGCTCCTGCTGCATTCCTCACCTGCCCTTGCCTTTCCCCCTCTTTCACACACACAGAAAAAGGGCAGACTAAACACCCTGAAACCACATCTATGAAGCAGCACCTTCCTGGGAGCACAGGTTCCTCAGGTGAGGAATTCCTGGGGGGGACTGATGGGGAGTGAAGCTCCTTGGCACGAGCAGGAGCCGCTGGTTCCAGAGCCCCCAGCCCTGCTCTGCATCACTCACACCCCACCATCACCCCTGTCCCAGGCAAAAATCACACCCCTTGCTCCTCACAGATTAGCACTTGGCTGTTCAATCCATATTTCTCTGCTTTGGCTCACCAAGGAGAGCCAAGTACTGAGGGTTTTTCAGTCACCCTAAATCCTGTCATAATTGACAACACAACCAGATTGCTGAGGGGTTTTTTTGGGTTTTGTGGACTGTTTTTCTAGCCTGAGGATTTTGGCTAGAAAAAAATTCAGCAAAGTGAAAGAGAATGGAGCAATGATATTACTTTTGTCCCATTTCCAGGCAGAGTGGCAGAGAGCCAGTTCTCAGAATTTTTCTCAGAAGCCAATTGATTCCTGTTTGTCTCAAGTCCCAGCATCCTTGTGAGAAGCTGTCAGAGGGCAGCCAAAATTGTTTCACCTACAGATAAAAGGCTGCTCTCTTTCAATCATATGCAAAACCAGGGAAGTGCCACAGAGTTTTGCCCAAAATTCAGACTGCACTCAGAAGTTCACCAGCCATTAGTCAGTGCTGTAAATCAGCATGACTAATCAGCTCAGCTCCTGATCTTAACGACACTGATGGATTTTCACCAGCCCCAGGAGCCATGCAACAGGGCCAGGGCAACTCTGGTGAGCTGCACAGTGGGTGCAGGGTCATGGTGAAGAAGCCTCCCCACAAAATCCTCAGCAAGTCTTGCATTAATCCAGGCTTGAAGGTGTCCTGTGACTACCACAGCCAGCTTTCTGCTTTCATACTGGCCAGTGGCAGGAGCCATGCAAGCTCTCAGAATGGATAGGAAAGAAAGAGCAAAAGGAGAACACCACAAGCTGGGTTTCTTTTGGCTTTGCATCTTAGAAATCAGCTTGTGTTGGAGACAGAGAGAGATGGGATTACAGTTTAGACATGTTCTTTCTTTAGGTGAGCTAATTCACCTGACTATATTTCAAAGTATCTTCATAACACCAATAAATGGGTATATTCACAGGAAAACCTCTACAGAAAGCCTAACAGCTAATTTAGCAGGATTCCTTCATTACAAGTTCTTCCACAGCTTCTCTATTATCCCAGGCTCTCAAAGAGCTTTTCAGACACACACTATCTGTACAGCATGTAAACATACTTATGTTCAACTCACAAGCAGATAAATCAGGACCTGATATCTTGGAAATAAAATCTGGGAGAAGCAACAGAGCAGACACAACACCCCCAGCTGGGTTCAGTCCTGGACTCTCACTCCAGAAACCTGGACTGCTCACACTCAGGCAAAGCACACCCTTCTATCAAACTGCAACCCTTTGATGGCCATGCTGCTTGCCAGACCAGAAGCATTAACAGAAAGACAGAGAGAAATGGTTAAATTAAGATATTCATTACTATTTCACAGAACTTTCATGCCTTGGTGCTGTTCCATCAGACACCAGAGGGAAAAACGTGATTTTGGGCATGTTTTGGCCACCCATCATGCCTGAAATTCAGTACTTTTGAATGAGCTCACCATTCCAGGGGGGTTTTTTTTCCCCTTTTTTGTCTTTATTTTATTGTTTTTTCTCAGCTGGGAAATATCCCAGCTAATTAATGAGTTGAAATAGTCACTAATGAATTCAGTGAAGGCAAAATCTAATGCAAGAGAAGTGCTGGGAGCATGGAGCCATGAGTGAAGGCAGGGTGGGGAAACCTGAACAGGACCCTTCCTTTTGAGGGCAGCTAAATGCTCAGCAGTTAACTGAGCAGAGGAGCTCAGCCTATTTTATTCAACTACAATGTAACTTGAATATCTCTGCTGTCCTGTGCAATGCTCTACAGCTGCCTGGCACAGTCTAAGGTAGATGCCTGAATTTCAGCATTCACTGTGAATGTCTGTAAACAGTCTGGTGGCTCATGGACCATTTCTGTTGTGAATTTAAAGCAATTGTAATGTCTGAGACAGTTTCTTCAATGTCCATAACTGAATTCAAATTAAAAGCAACAACCAAGAGACATCAGCCTAAGTATCTCTGCCCGAGGCAGAAGAATTGATATATTAACTGAAGGATAACATGGAACACATTGTACCTCAGGAAATGCATTTGCTCCAAAACACATTAAGACTGTCAACAATTTGGCTTGGATGTTCACAGCATGGTACACCAAAAAAAAAAAAAAAATCATTACTGTGCATCGATATGCAATAAAACCAGGCTTCAACACAGACAGTAACGCTCTAGAGAGAAAAAGTACATGGCCTGCAAATCAAAGAGAAAGGTTCCCAGACTGGAATAATAAAGGATTAAATTTTGCAGTTTATTTGATGTGAAAAGTTCCAATTAGATCCCAAGATCTCTTCTGGCACTGTTTAATCCTGCTGCCCACAATCCATTACCACTGCTCCTCATTCCTGCATCTCCTCTGCACACAGCCAGCACCTGTGGGTCAGTGCTGGCCTCCTGCACACCCTGCCCCTCTCAGGGAGTCCTTCACTGCCTGCAGAGCTCCCCCTGAACTGGGTAAGGAGCAGAACCTGGGTGTAGATGAGAGTTCTGCTGTGCTTTCGCAACCAAAATAAATCTTGTACCACAAACTGGGACTTTGCTATGTTTTTCTATTAACCAAAGCATCCACAGTAAATAATTATTTAGTGTTCTAGGACAAGCTTGTTCTACTTATACCAACATTAAAAAAAAAGAAAAAAAAAAATCAAGGCCTAGACAAAAAAGCAGTGCATTTTCTATGCAGGAGAACAAAATGTGCTGCTTGGTCACAAAAGGGCAGAGTGGCTGGTGATGGAAGGGACCTCTGGAGATCATCTAGTCCAACCCCCTGCTCAGGGCTGGTTCACAGAGAGCAGCTTGCACAGGAGGGCATCCACAAGGTTTGAGCCTCTCAGGACTCCACCACCTCTCTGGTCTGTTCCAGTGCTCTGCCACTCTCACAGTACAGAACTTTTCCCTTCTATTCTGGTGCATCTCCAGTGTTTCAGCTCATGCCCATTGCCCTGTGCTGTCACTGGGCACCTCTGGAAGGAGCTGGTTTGGTTCCTGTACACAGNCAGTACAGAACTTTTCCCTTCTATTCTGGTGCATCTCCAGTGTTTCAGCTCATGCCCATTGCCCTGTGCTGTCACTGGGCACCTCTGGAAGGAGCTGGTTTGGTTCCTGTACACAGAGCCAAGGGAAAATGGATGGCAGCTACTGAGGGGTAGAGAGATGAGAACAGAAACAACTTCAGACATTTAAATGACACCTTCTTGCT
The DNA here is from genome assembly GCA_013401035.1 of Horornis vulcanius. Classification (NCBI taxonomy): domain Eukaryota; kingdom Metazoa; phylum Chordata; class Aves; order Passeriformes; family Scotocercidae; genus Horornis; species Horornis vulcanius. The sequence goes on from VZUA01042016.1 coordinate 13,070, forward strand.
ACTGTATCCAGCCTATTAAATTCAAACCATTCAGCAAGAGTGGTTGATAGGTTTTCTTTTTATCTACAGCAGATGATGGTTTTGAGGGTAAGTGGAGTTTTCTCTGTAGAGGTTTTAAAGAAACTAAAAAAACTCATTGAAGCCAAACCAAGTCAGAGCCAACTATAAAAATAATTTCCTCTGCTCCTTCAACCCAAATAGTTTGTTAAGAAGAAAAACATCCAAATTTTCAGTCTAAAAGTATCAAATAGTGCTTGGGACCACAAGCTGAAGTTCATGCTGCACTGGAAATTTGCTGTGCCCTGTGAAACCTCTGAGTCTGTGCTCTGCATGGTTTGACCCCCTCATTGTGAGCTGGAAGCAGGAGAATCTGGTAGGTGTGATGTTTTTCACTTCTCTACAGTTCCACTTCTTGGAAGCTTATCTTCTCTTATCTTCCCTTCGGCTTACTCCTTTAGTGACCTTGGGAAATAGAGATAGAGATCATAGAAGCAGAATCCTGAAAGGATTATTGCCTTTATTATCTTACTATTGGGAAGCTGATTAAAAGCACATATCCTTTCACAGACTACCCTGTCCATTAGCACTTGCAGCTCTCTTAAAAAGGTCACTGAGCAGGATATTAAAGACAGCCTTAAGTACTGAGCTCTCTTTACTTCCAGTACAGGTGTTGTCATGGCAAATGTTGTAGGAAGTTGTCTGTCCCTAGCTCAGCAGTCCTATCTTAATTCCTACTACGGCACAACAATGGCAACAAGGATTTTGATAAGAAAGCCTCACTGGTCTGATAGCGAGGCAAAGAATTGTGGTGGGTGATGGATGGTTCCGTAAATAATGCTATTTTATCTGCACAGTTTCAGCCCAGTCTCTGGTCTGTGATGGTCCCTGAGCCACTGACCAGGTCACAGTGACAATATGCTTGACCTGGTTTGGGGCCATCAGCACTTCTCTGCTGAGTGGCAACACAAAGCCAAAATCACTGTGTGAAAACCACTGCAGATATCACCTCATACTCTCACAAACCAACCCAAGGACATTTTACAGGATCTGAAGAGAGAGCCTTTATTGCCTCCCCATTAGAACAGCAAGCTGCTTTCTAATGTCATTTCTCTTGAAGCTATCAGCTGCTTTGGCATCAAGAAGGATCTCCTAATGTCTCCTTCTACCATGAAGAATGGCAAGGCACGAACCCTGAAGAACTCAGTCAGAGAGCCTCTTAAACCCAGGAAGAGGCCAGACAGGGAGAATATCCTCCCAGCCTCTCTAGGCCGTTCAAAGTACCAGTTATAAAATCAGTGTATTTAAGAATAGATTGCAGCAATCATCCCTATAAGCACCTAAGTCCTTTTGTGTGGTCACACATCTTTAATACAGCATTTTTCATTCCGTACCTGGTTTGAGCAGCCACGAACCTGCTGGAACACCAGGGCGCTGTGGTGTTAAATTGAGGGAGAGAGCAGATTGCCAAATGGACAGAAATAACTCACAGGAGAGCCAGAAGCTTATTTTCTTCTTTGGATGACATCAACACATTGCTGCTTTTACGGAAGAATCCCCCACAAGTTTACAGAGCACTGTGAGTCAGCCTCATCCCTCGGAATAAACCCGGGCCAGGGTCGGCGCTCCTGCTGCTGGGATGGGCCAAGGAAGGAAGGGCAGGAGCCCTGCTTGCTGACAGCTGGCATGCAATGCAGATAACCCCTCTTCCTGCAGTCATTTGTGGGTGTCAGGAGAAGCTAAGAATAAACCAGGAAAAGCCTCTGGAAAGGTCTGCTAAGGAGTGAGCTGAATAAAACCTCTGAAGGTACAGCCAGCATACCCTGGCTGCAGCTTAAAGCACAGCCTTAGGTGAGCTCTGCCACGTGATGATCACACATTGCACTCAAAACTGCTGATTTACCTGCCCATGAAGTGTTAAAACCAGCACAGAAATTAGAAAAAACACATCCCTGTCCATATGGGATACATTGGAGTTGCTAAGCTTAAGAAAATAGCTAGGTGCCCCCTCCTGCTCATTGAAGGGAGTTGTGAAGCAAATTGCAGCTTTTAAGGTCCTGCTTACCCACAAGCCAGGAAAATTAGAATTGCTTTCTTTTATTTTATTTTAACAGCTTGTCTCAAACGAGAAGCAATAATATGCATCTCCAGCAGAGAAAGCAGGTCAGCTCTGACTGCCATTCAGAAGGAGAGATGGTCAATTAAAAGAAGCCAATTAAGAGGCAATTGGGCACTCCTAGTCAGTAAGATACGAGGGAGAAAAGAAAGGAGACAAGGAACATGACCCAGTCTCCCCAGCACAGGCTGGGACAAATCTGGTGTTGGGCATGTTTCATGTCCTTGCCTGCAAACTGAGGAAACATGCTATGATCAGACCCTGGAAATTAAAAATAGAATCAAAATCCAAACACCAACACTGCGTTTCTGTCAGCTTTAAGCTTCTTGTTTTCCTTGTTAACAAGATCAAGAAATTTCATTGCCAGAGAAAGCTCTATAACTCTGTAAACTTACAAAAGTTTGTGAAAGACAGGATTACTGCTTAACTCCTGATTAATGCTGAAGCTTTAGGGCAGGCCAGCAGCTAAATTAATACTTAAATTGTAGATGCAGGATTCAAAACCAACTGCTAACTCTCTTTAGACATCCAAAGCAAGCTTGCTCTCAAGGTCTTCAGAATAAACATAACAGTCCTGGGTTTGGTCCCATGGACTTTAAGCACAATGAAATTGCAGCCATAGAAAACCACAGAGAACAAGGTTAGAAGGAAGGGTCACGTCACATGAAAAGCTGACCTTCACTTTGTTGCAACTGAATTTTTGCAGAAGGAAAAAAATTGCAATCCCTTTTGAAAGAAAATGTAAGATGAAACCTGCCCCACATCCACTCCCAAATCAAGGGTCAATAATGTTCAATGTACCTTGAATATTTCCCAAAAACCCTGAATATACTGGATCTGTTAAAGTGTCTAATACCAGCTAGAATCAAGAACACCAGAAGATAAATTTGGATGAAAAGTTTCTTCTGGAATGCACCAGATAAGGCTTCTTGGAATATCATAAAAATATACAGAGAAGACACTTTTAATTTAATCAGCCTTAAAGAGTTTCAATTAACTCCAAAGGGGAAACAAAAAAACAAGCACATCTCTGCTCAGCATAAAAAGCAAGAGTCTTTGTAATGGAGCAGGGCTCACACTTTTCTCTCTTTTTCAGAAATAAAGCTCTGTGAACACTGGGCACACTATCAAACTGAACCCTCTTGATGCTCTGAATGGCTTGGTCAAATAACAGCAAAGTCACTGCCCTGCACTGCCCAGACAAGGTGACACAACCTGCTGAGACTTGGCTGCAGAACAAATCAGGAACAGGACATGGGCTGCTTCATCATGGGCACGCTTGGATCTTGAGGAAATTACCTTTCTGTTTTAAATTACAAAAAAACTATCCTACACCTGTATTCGAATCCACAAATGGTTCCTTATAGAATAACATGTTGATTAAGTCATCAGACAAGACACTCTGGTGCTGGTAGCAGCAAGGCACCAGCTGTTCCTGAGAGCAACTGCGTGTCAAGTGCAAAAGCTGACGAGTTTTGAGTTAGCATCCAGCTACCTGACCATGTTCCAGCAGCAAGAGGACAGAGGCACAGCTCACCCAGGGCCTGGTGCTGAAAACACCAAGGTCAGGGTTTGATCCCTGCAGGGCCATTCACTGAAGGGCTGGGCTGGATGAACCCTGTGGGTCCCTTCCCACTTGGAATATTCAGTGATTCAAATGTGGACTCAGCAGGAATGATCCCACCCAAAGTGCACAGAAGGAAAGGAACCTCTGCCTTTCAATTAATTATTTAAATTACTTGATGCAACCCTTATGTTCACAATCTGCAGCTACACTGAGAAACAGAAGCAATCCAAAACCTCCAAGGACCTTAATCATTACACAATATGCAGGGGGAACTTGTTGACAACCGCAGCAGTAATTTAAATCTGCTGGCACTTTTGGAAACAAATAGCTGTGTATAAAATCCAGCTGGAACTGCCTTCCCCTCCTCTTGTTCTACTGACAGCAGGACATCCCCACCTCCACCCACCAGGTGATCAGCAGGGCAGGCACGGTGAATCCTGCAGATGATCACATGGAGCACTCGGGTGTTTTCCCTCCTGGGGAAAGCACAAAGCAATTCTTCTGCAGCTGTCACTAAAAAATGCTTCTCCCAGAATCAGCCTGTGTGGCTCTCCACAGTGCTGCTAGTGCTGGACAGCTAACCATGGATTTTTTTGTGGAAATAGTTACCCTCTCCAAAAGTACAATTCTTCACTGTTAAAATCGACAAGCAATAATGGGTTGGTGATGTTAAAGCTTTTCTGCCTCCCCACCAGAAAGCTATTTTTATCATTAATTTTTGGTCAAATCCCAACAAATCATTCCCACCCATCAGAGGAGGACGTGCTGCAGCAGCCTGAGACTTGACAAGTCTCCAGTCACCAGTGAGACATCCCTGGAGTCTTGACCTTGCGTGCAGACCTTGTCTTCCTGCTGAGGGGCTGCTCAAAACATCCTTCAAGATCTGTAACTACTGATTTTATAGAATGTAAGCTTCAAAACACGTCTCTGAATTTTAAGGGACAAGGATAGCACAACACAAATCAAGAGGATGAAAGACAAGACCATGCAAAGGAGATAAACCATTTTGCTATATTTTTTTAGATTAAGTCTACAGAGCTTTTATGAAGCTAGAGAAAATCTTCTAGATGAGCCTTTAGGGCACAGCAATTTAGAATTATTTCCTTTCTGCTCCCTCCTCACTAGCATTGCTCAAAAACAATCCTGAAAATAGTTGCCAGCAATGCAATTGAGCCTGTAAAAGGCACCATAAAGTCTTCTGTGCCTCAAGGCACATCACTTCTGCTCCTCCTTTTATTTTTCCATGTATTTAATTGAGCTTGGCAGTAACCTTTACCACATGAAACCAAGATGGCAAAACAGTAGATTTGATCTGTGTGCTGAGTCTGGGCTGCCTTGCTGTGAGCTGCTGGGGGAAGGGGTGCCTGGAGGTTCCCTGGGTTTGAAATGGGAGAGCCCACGTTGCTTTGTCCCCCTGCTCCCACCTGGAGGGAGGTTTTGCCCCACACCTTTTCCATGTAGCAGCCACAGCAAAAAAAAAAAAAAAAGTCAGGATAGC
>VZUA01042018.1:0-13693 GCA_013401035.1 Horornis vulcanius
GTTTGTTTGTTTGTTTTTTGGGGGGATGCTGGTGTTCTTTGGCGATGCTGGCTGGAGGATGCCGCTAGCTCGGAGGTCTGTGAGCACATTCAGCTGTCAACAGCCCTCCCCAGAGCCCTCCTCTCCCTCGGTCACGCCTGAGCTCTGGCTTGTAGAGCTCGGCAGGCGCGGGCTGGAGCCGCGGGAATTCCAAAGGGAGCGGGGATTACAGGGCAAGGCAGGATCTGTCAGAGCGGGGCTCTGATCAGCGATTAGGGCCGCACAAATCGCTCCCGATGGAGATGTTCCCGGCCCCGTGGATGCCGTGGTTCGCCTCGCCGGGCGCATGGTCCCTGGGATTCCCGGCGGTGGAGCCGTCCTGGAGCCAGCGACAGTCAATGCACAGCCCCGGGATTTTCCTTGCTTACCCATTCCGGGGCACAGCGGGAGAGGCAGGCAGAGGAAAAGCTCCCTGTTCATCTCAAATGGTGGGAACGGGGGCAGGATGAATCCAGAGGGGACCGGCCGGTGCCTCCCGACGCTGATCCCGACAGGGGCGTGCGGCTGTCAGCCGGGGGGGATGGAGCAGGAGGTGGAGAGCATCTCTCCCTCTTTCTCCAGCATGGGAAGGGATGAGGCGCCTCTCACGGGGCCCTGAACTCGCCTGTTTGCGTTGTGCAAATGAGGCAATGATGGTCTTCAATGGAGACCCGCACAGGGCACGGCGAAAACAATCCCAAATAAACCCTGGGACCGTCCCTGTCCCGTTTTATCCGAGCACCCCCTAAATTTTCCTGCGTGCTGGAACAGCCAAGTGGTGAACATTGTGTTTTGAGGGAAATGCTCCTGGCTTTCCTCTGCTTTGGAAAGCCTTCTCCTGTTTGTGGCTTTCCCCGTCAGATTACCCATGTGCTTTCCCAAAGGAATTGCAAACTGTGAAGCAGAATCTCTGCTTAGGGCAGTAGATAAATTAAATATGTAAGTTATTTGAATGTGCAATGGGTTATACTTAAGTTAAAAAAAAAAATAATAATTTTAAAAGGGTTTGTTTGGTTTGGGGTTTTTTGTTTGTTTAGTGGCTTGGGGTTTTTTGGGGGGTGGGAGGGTTTAAGTTTTACTGAGGGTGCAATCTGTTTTCTGGCACCTAAACAGTGATGTAAAAGACTTGTTTTCCCTCCTTTCCAGTGCTGAAGGCCTTTATTCATCCAGGGTGAGAGACTCTGCTCCTCACCCTATTTCCTGATACTTCCTCATGCTCTTCTCCAATTCTTTTGCAGAAGAATTGAGAGTGGGGCTTTTTGGTGGTTTTTTTTTGGGGGGGGGGGGGGTTGGATTTTTTTTGAGGGGAAAAGCACTTTTGCCCAAATGTCAGGTGGATGTTTCAAGCAGGACCACTCTGCTGGTGATCGTGGGGATGGTTCATCTCCTCCAGCAGGGAATTGTGATGGTGTTGGGGTAGGAAGGGGTTTGGTTTCACCTGAAACCACCTGCTGCAAGCTGCTGGAATTGGGGTTTGGGGTTCACAGGGCCCCAGACTGTGCTTGGCAGTTTTGGTGGGGGCAGCTGTATGGGTGATCCCTCATTCCTGAATGCCTGCAGCCCATTAATTTCCAGGGAAGAAGGAAAGAGAGGAGAATTGGAATGAAGCAAACTGGTGTGAGCCTGAGCCCGGGGAGCCATGTCCCATCTCTCTGTGTGGTGCCACGAGGCAGCCACAGCTCATCCATCACTCTGAGGGATGTGTCCAAGCCTTCTAATTAAGGAATATAACCGGGGGTCGGGAGCTCAAACTGGTTCTGACCTGTATTTTTTAATTAAGGCATTTTTTAATGCAAGCCTTGCTTCGGGTCATCCTGGTAATGCTCATCTGGACAAAATGCCTCACCTTGTTAACCCTCGATTGTTCCTGTTGCACTTTAAAGCCAGTCTGAAGGGAAATCATCCCCAAAAATTGAACACCAGGCGGTCACAGAATCCCAGAGTGGTCTGGGATGGAAGGCACCTAAAGATTGTCTTGTCCCACCCCTTGCCATGGACAGGGACAGCTTTCCCTGGACCAGGCTGTTCCAAGCCCTGCCCAACCTGGCCTTGGAGTATCTCCAGCCTCCCTTTGGGATCACTGTTTTCAGCTGCCCAGTGGCCCCTGATTTCACTTGGATCTTGCAGAGCAGAGGTTTTTGACAGGAAAACCTCCACAGAGCCTTGTCCCTATCAAGCAGATGGAGCAACTGATGGACTCAGGGGACTGAGGAGAGAAAACTGAGCCTTGTGCAGCTTTACAGGAACATTTTGTACGGGTCTTTGCTCAGCCTGTAGTGTCCTGCACGTAGCAATGTTGCACAGGGAGAAACTGCTAATTCAGTGGTTTTATACAGGGGAAACAGCATTCTAAGTGCATTCCTTCACTCAGCCCAGAAAGCAAAGCCATGAACAGCACATGTAATGTGCCCTGTCAGGCTTGGCTCTTTTATCTGGGATCGTTAAAATATTTTCACTGAGGGGAAGAGAAATTGCTGGGTGCTTTGTTTGTTTCCCTCTCTCTTTTTTTTCTTTTTTCTTTTTTTTTTTGGATAAAGATCTTCCCAAGGTGGAAAACACCCACCTCCCATGTGACAGGCAGAAAGGTGCTTTGCAGAGTGGCCCTTGGGAATGGCTTGGGCTGGGATTCCCTGGAGTGGAGCCATCCTGGAGCCAGTGACAATAAATACACAGCCACAGGATTTTCCTTGCTTACCCATTCTGGGGTACAGCAGGAGAGGCAGGCAGAGGAAAAACTCCCTGGTCATCTCAAATACAATAAAAAGAAATTGAGGAATGGGAAGAGCAAAAATTTGAGAAAGAGGCTCCCCCACCACCACCACCAAAAAATTCCCACTAGTTCTCCCAAGTCCAATGTTTCAAACACTCAGGGCTCAATTTACCCCCTCCCTGGTAGCGGAGAGTTTATGACACATTCCCTGCATTCCTTTTCCAGAAATGCTGTAAAATTGGGGTATTTTTTTTCCCTTTCCCTTGTATGTGATGCAGAGAGTGACTCACATCTGGAAAATTCACCTTGCACTGAGCTCTTCTCAGAGCATCTTACCTAAAGGGGACATCCAAGGTGACCCTGAGTGGGCTGCCCCACAAGAGGGGCTGTGTGCAAACGTGCTTTTGTGTATTTGGGGTCAGTTTGAGCCGTGACAACAACAGGAATGGAGAGAGACACGGGCTGAGATGGAGCATTTACATGTTCCAGTGGAGGAGAACTGAGGAAAATCAACATCAGGTTGTGCCCAAGGGTGTGTTTTCCATGGCCATGGTCGTTTGTGCTCAGCATGGCAGGAGTGGGAAGGGAAGACTCCTTGCAGAGGTGTCCTCAGCCCATGTCCATCCCTGGAAGTGTTCCAGGATGGGGCTTGGAGCCCACCTGGTCTGGTGGAAGGTGTCCCTGCCCATGGCAGGGGGTGGAATGAGCTTCAGGGATTCCTCCAAGCCAAACCTCTCTGGGATTCCATGGCCCGAGAAGGAGAAGGCCCAGCCAGGCACTGGAGTCAGGAAATGGGGATCAAATTACGGCTTTCCCAAGATAAGGAGGGTTCAACCACTGCAAGAGGCGTCTCCAAAGCACCCTTTGCATTTATCTCTGCTCTGTCCTGGGTTTATTTCCCTCCTGCAGTGGCAGATTCCTCCTCAGCCCTGGCTTGGTGGAGGAATTTCCCCCCTAAGACGGGAGGCCAGGCTGGGAGTTGGTAACAATTTCATCCCAATGTGGAGTTGGGAGCCGAGCCCAGAGGGTGAAATTCCACACAATTCACCCATCGATTCCACCTTCATTCCTGCAATCTGCCTGATTGCAAAGCTTTAATTGGCCCAGGAAGGGGCGTCTTTCCCTTCCCACGTTTAAGGCAGTAGCCCCAGCTCCCCATCAAACCTGCAGCACAGCTCCTGCTCTTCCCAAGCCGTGTGGAGCTGCTGCCTGATGATGTATGAGGGTGTCAGGACTCGTTGTGTCACGTCAGGGGATGCAGCGGGATAAGAAGAGCTAATGGGATGAGGCAGGACTCGTTTGGAAATGGAAGAGGGAGAAAAGGTTCTCCGTGCACCAGAGCACACATCTGTTTTGTGGCATAATTCAAATTAACTCAGGGGAATTCACTGCATCTCGTGTGTCTTCTGTGGTGACACACAACACAGAAATTAAGGCTTGGAAAGCTTTTATGAAAGCTCAGCAGCCACAGTGGGTTTAAATTGCTTTTTTTTTATTTAAAAAAGAAAAAAAAAGAAAGAGAAATTCTGACTGCAATTTCCTACTCTTGACTGATTCTACATAATTTGTGCTTGCACTGATTGCAGTTTTATAAACTCTGTATCTCTGTACCGAGGGAAGAGAGGTTTAGCTCTTCACTTTTCTCCCAGATGAGATGTGAACGTGCTTTAAGACCTTTTTAAGACCTGAGAACCTGTGGTGAGGGTTCCTTCTGCCAATAAATGAAACTTTGGGGCTCCCACACCGCCAAGCACTGCTTCTGAGGAGGAGCCTGCTGGAGGTAGGTACACGTGGAAGGGTCCAAGGCACCCAGTTAGAGACTGGGAATGTTGGAGTTGCTTGGTCTGGAGAAGGGAAAAGGGATTTTGTGAAGTGGAGGCAGCTGTGGGCCTGTCCTTCCCTAGTGGGTGCAGCCAGTGAAGCTGGTGGGAGTCAGGGAGGAGACACAATCTCCTCCATCTGCTCCCAGAATTATTTCCTTCTGCTTTATTTTTGAATTTATTTCACTATTTCTCAATCACTTTGCCTCTCCCCTGTTCCACCCACCCCAAATGTCACTGCTGCTGCTTTGAGTCCAGCTGAGCAATCCTGTCCAGGAGAGCCTCTTGTCTCCAGCCCTCTGGAGCTGGAGAAGAAGTATTTCACTCTTATCTGTCTCACATGTGGGTGCCAGAACCTGGGAGAGGGATAACTGTTGGATTCTGTGTTCCCTTTCTGCTCCAGGAGCCTGTGCAAGGCTGTCTCCATCACCATCAGGTGTCAGCTCCCTGTCATCTGGGGAGGTGCCTGGGGATGGATCAAGAGGGGAATTCTTGGGTTTCCCAGGTCCTGTTCCTGAGGGTCAACCTGAAAGATGTGAAGAGCCTTCCACCCTCTGCTCCTGACCAGCTGCTTTCTTCCTCCCACAGAGGAGAGTTTGGGTCTGGAATTTGGATCTTGAGGCCAAAGGCAATGGTTCCAGACAGCCCCTGTGTGCTTTGTGAATGGGTTATCTCCTCTGGATGGTTTTATCAAGCTCTCAGGCTGCCCAGCCCAGAGTCTGATCCTCGGGCAGGTTGTGTTTGGCTCTGATTATTTTCCTTCTTCATCTCAGCATTTCCTGGCTGGTGGCTTTGGCAGCTGTTTCTTGCCATCCTGGCTCCCAGGGTTTGGGTTGGGGAAGGCAGCTGGAAGCAATATAACAATGCAATGTCTTAAAAAAGAAGAGGTGGAGATTTCCCTTTTTTATCATCCTTGCCCTAATCCTGCTCTCCCTGTTTATCTAGTGCTGGCTTCAGCACTTGTCAGCCCCTGATTTAACTCACTAACCTGGCAAAAAAGAGAGCCAACAAAAACAGCAAATGATTTTATTTCTTTTATTCCTTTTTTTCCTGCTGTGTCTGAGTTAAAACAGCTCCGTGTGGCCGGATGAGGAGCCCAGCTCTGGAGTTTGCTGCTGCTGGTGGTGTTGGTAAAACTCCTGCTGGCTTCCCAAGGGGGTGGGCCCAGGGTGTGTGTCCCCTGGCTGTCCCAAATCTACAAACATTGCCCAGGATGAGTCCTGGTCCATTTGCCAAGTGGGAGCTTTGGTGGGGAAAATCATCCTGGGTTCGTGGTGGCCCCTGCTCTGCTCCCTCCCTTCCCGTGGCACCCACTCCTGTGCTCCTGGTTTTTGGGGATGAAGGAGTGGGGAGCCCACCTGCTCTGGAAGCAGGCTTAGCCTTGGGGGTGTTTGTGATGTGCAGGTGAGGAGTTTGTGTGGTGCTCAGCTCCACAAAAATGCAGGTTCTTCCCCAGCATCCCCTGTTTTCACTGGGAGAGGAGCACCTCAAGCTGGTCTGGAAAGAGATGCTGTTCATTTATTAATTTATTTATTTACAGCTAACCCTTTTGGGGTGGTGCAGTTCATTTTACCCCGTGGAAAAATATCTTTAAGCCTTGCATCCTTGGTTCTCAGCATGTCTCCAGCTGCTGGGTACCTGGGAGCTGTGTTTTCCTTTGGGATGAGGGAATCCATCACATTGTTCTGCCTCTTCTCCCCTTTCTCCTGGCATGGTCAGAGGGTTTGGAGGAGGAGGGTTGTGTTCATTCAACGGGGAAAGGTTGGTTTGCTGTGCTTGTGGCCTCTGCTGGGAGGCTTTTCCAGGGTCAAGGTGTCTGGGACACGAAGAGGGCTGGAGGGTGCAGCTCCCAAGTCGGCAGGGAAAGGGTGGCCAAACTGGAGGCAGGTGGAGCCCAGGAGGAAAAGGCTCCCCAAGTGGATGGCTGCTGCAGCAGGGAAAAAAAAAAANAAAAAAAAAAAGAGCAGGAAAATCGGCAGGGAACAAATAGGTTTTGTTTTGCTTTCCTGGATGGAGCATTTCAGCTTCACCTTCCTCCTGATGGCTGTGGAGAGTGAGTTCAGCAGGCTCCCAGGCCTCGGCTATTCAAGTTTTCCAACAGAAAAACTCTGCTTTTTCAGGACTACTTTCCTCCTTAAACAAAAGGGGCATTGTCCTGGGAAGGATTTTGATTTTATGCTTCTTAAGTGGGGAAACTTCTTCCTGCAGAAGCTTTCCAGTGGCTCTCACAGCACGTTTGCTCCTGCCACCTCTGTGGGGTGCCTGGCACTGTCCCCAGCCCGGGTCACTGCGGGGAGCTGCACCCCTGGTCCCTCACCTTAGTCTGGCTCTCTCAGGAGAGCAAAAAAACCCCTGTGGAACAGCCCTCAGACTGCAGCTGGTGCACAGATTGGGTGCCAGGGACTCATGGTGCATCCTGGAACCCTGTGGGATAATTTATCTGGCTTTTCCCTCGTGAGGATCTGTCCAAAGGTGCTGGGTAATCTTTGCAGGCAGAATTTGGATTGTGACAGCAGCTGCCATGATTGTCCAGCTCATCTTCTGGTGTCACTGAACATCCAATGTGAATTCCTTGCTCTCTGGAGCTAGAGGGGAAAATGGACTCGGGCTGGAATTAAGAGACAGCTGAGAAAAAAAATAAAAATAATTTTAAAAAAATTAAAAAAAAAGGAGTATCATAAATAGATATACTGTTGTGGTTTGGGGTTTTTTATCCTCACATCTTTGTCCTATCCTTGCTTCCAGCCAGTCTGGAACAGTGAGAGAAACCCAAACTCCCCTCAAAGGGAGAATGGAAGGAAGGAGGGCTCTTATGCTTTATTCCTGGGAAAATGGCAGGCATTTGTCATCCCACAGAAGCCTGGGTGTAAGTCAGGCTGCCAGAGATTTATGACAGGAATTTGTGTAATTCATGGCTGGGATTGCTGCTCAAACCCAGCAGGGATTTCAGAGCTGGCCTGAAGGAAGCCTTGGCACGCAGGAAGGTTGTGCTTCCATGTGGCTTGGCACTCCCTCCCCAAAGAAATATTCCAGAGCAAGGGAAGATGGTCGATATCAATCTTTCCCTGCTGCTGGCAGATCCCAATCTCCCAAAGGAGTGGTTGGGCTCGAGGTGGAGCTGCCACAGCTTTCCCTTCCTGGGGCACCTTTCCCAATCCCTGGCTGAGGGCCACCTGCTTGTCCTGAAGGCACCAGATGTTGAGATGTTCCAGGCTGTTGGTGTCCCAGGGTGAATCACTCACGTGGATGCAGGTGGGGGGTGTGGCAGCAGTGCTTTTTGCAGGGAAAAGGCTTGGCCTGGGCCATGGAGACCCCCTGCATGCCCTCCCCTGGGACCCACTGTTAAAACATTTGGGTTTTTCCTGCCTGCTCCTGGAGGGATGCTTTCCTGGCACTCAGTAGCTTGGGATTGCCACGTTTTAATCTTCTCCTGCTCCCAGCAGTGTCTGCTTTGTGCTTCCTCCCCCTCCTGGGACTTTATTGTGTGTGGTTTTGTCCTTTTTCTGCCCTCCTCTGCTTTTCTAAGCATGCTGAGCTTCATTAAGCTTGATGATCCCAGATTCCCTCCATAGGAATATTAAAAAATGGGCTGAAGCAGTGAGGCATTTTCCCCCCATGTCCAGATACAGTTGTGGAATAGTGAGGAAGGAGGGAAAGGGATGCAGCACCACTGATGGACTTTATCTCTGGCCAGTTGCCATCCCCAGCCCTTCAAATCAACGTGGCACAGGAGCAGCACCCTGGCAGAGCTTTGCAGCCCCATCAGGCAAGGCATGAGCTCAGTCAGAGCTCCCCACCCACCCAAAATGAGGTGAATTCCCTGCCAAAGGGTGACCCCTCTGTGCAGGGTTTTGTGCTCAAAGCAGCCTTGGGCTCCGCTGGAAGGAGGCAGGGGACAGATGTTGGAGATCTCATCCTGGAGGGACAAAGGGGGAAATCCTACTCTAAACAAAATATCCTCCCTCATGTCCTAAAGCTTCCTAAAACTGCTCGCTTGTGACCTGCAGATATTTATCTCTCCCCTCCTCTCTGCATTTGCGTGTTTATAAATGTGTACATACAAACGTATATGGAGAGTGTTTTAATCTGCTACCAGTGGATTTGTGTTATTTCAGCAATAACAGCAGGACTGGGGCCAGAAAATTCATCATCACTGTGAGGGCTCAGCCCTAAAATTCATCATTATAAGAGCTCAGCCCTACAAATACCACAATCTTCTGGATGTCAAAACATTCGTGTCTTCTCTGACGGTCTTGTAAGGATTCAAACCATCCTTGTTGCCTCGTCCACGTGAGGGCCAATTATCAAATCAATGTCCTTTGGTTTTAAGCCCATGACCAGAAGCCACGTGCCTGATTCTGTTGGAATCACAGGGACATTTTGGCAGGTGTCAAAGCAGCTGGGTGGCCAGAGAAGGTAAGGCCCAGCCTAGCAAATCTGACTCTTGGGACCAGCCCTGTGGGGAAGAACAAGACCCAGGAGGGAGGCAGGAGAAGCAGCAGGGAAAGGGAACTTGGAGGTGCAGATCCCAGAATGGTTTGGGTTGGAAGGGACCATTCCAAGACCACTTCATTCCAACGCCCTGCCATGGGCAGGGACAGCTCCCACGAGACCAGGATACCCCAAGAGAAAATTTGAGGGCTGGCTCAGGGGTGGCAGAGCAGCTGCCAAATGAAGGCTTTGCCAAGGGAATTTTCCGGTTGTGAGCAGCCTTGCTTCCCTCAGGGGAACACAAATGTATTTTTCCCTGACTTCCCCTCAGGCTTGCTCTTGCGAGTGTTGAGGCAAGTCTGTTTATTACAAAGAATCTAAATATTGTGCTGCATGTGTATTCAAATCCACATGCAAATGGGAGTTGCCTAATATAAGTTCTGTTTTCTCCTGCAAACCATTTCCCCTCTTCCTGCCGTGTAAATCAGGAGTACGTTCTCCAACGTTGATAAATTCTGGGCTCCTCTAACCCTGCTGGGGGAAGAACTGGACTCTCTGTGTTTATAAACAGAGAGAGACAAAATATATATCTCTCCACACAGAGTTTACATTCCACATGGGTTCCCTGGCCAGGGTGTCCAATAAAAGAAAAATATGTATTTCTTGTCAAAAGGTGCTGGAAACCTCTGGCTGGGTGGCACCATCCTCGAATCCCATGGGAGGGATCCGAAGGAGGCCAAGCACAATGCAATTTGGGGTGCTTGCTAGTGATTAAAAATGATCAAAAGCAGGAAAACTGGGCCCTGGGGCTCATAGGAGAAGGCTTGGTGGTGGCTGAACAGGTTAATTAATTTCAGAAGTGTTCTGATGCCTTTTTTCTCACGGTTATCTTGTGCACAGTTGTCATCCCATGTGGTTCCAAACCCACTTGGAAGGATTTCTGGCAGGTTCCTGAGAGTCTGAGGTGCAGAGAAATTATTTTAATCATTATTTATTGCTGTTGCCTGCTCTCCTGTCCCACCACTTCACTGTTCTTTTACCAGGTGTCAAGGCAGCTTCTTAGCAGGGATTAGAAACTGGCTGGAGATGAGGAAAGGGAACTTTAATATCTATGAATAGGAGAAAACAAAATTAAAAAATAGCTTTAGTAGTTGATGCATCCATCAGATTCTGCGTCTTGGGCCAGGGGTTGTGCAAGCTCTTGCTGTAATTCTGATGTGACAAATCTTTTTTCATGTAACAATAATGTTCTGTTCACTCCGTAAAATTGTCTGAGTAGCCTCTGATTAGACTCCAAGGGTGAAATGCAGCCAGAAAAATCCAATTCTGTGCATGAAGCACAAAGTTCTCTCTGGTCCGGTGTTGAAGTGCTCTTTCCAGCAAAAACACGTATGAAACCACAGACATTCCTGGATTACTCTGAGGGCAAATGTTGGGAAGATTTGGAAGATGGACACAGCATTCAAGCCCCACAAGTGGGGCATTTTGAATGCTTGGCAGTAGTGTAGGGACAAGCCTCAAGCTTCTCTTCCCCTTTCTTTGCATTTCAGCAAAGCAAAAGTACTCAAGGTGCCCATCTTCCACCTCCATGGGATATTTTCCTCTGTGATCCACAGTTTTGGCTCATGGCTCTTCGTTATCCACCGCACTCTTTGGGGCTCCTTGGTGGGAACCTGTTGGACAAACAAATAAAGTGATCCTTCCTCCTTCTCCAGCATCCTGGTTTGTTTCTAAGAACAAGTGGACTGGAGGGAGGGAAGATGCTCCCGTTGGTACATCTTTGATAAATGATCCTGGGAGGATGAGGAGGACAAAGGCAGGATTCCAGGGAAGTGCCCAGCCTCTCGTTCTTCCCTCGTTTCCCCCATGGCTGTAAAGCGTGCCTGGGGAATCTGGTCGGTCGTGAACCCTGAGGGCCAATCCTTGGCTGCAGAGCTCCCTAAAGGAAGAATTTTTCCCACTGCTAATCTTTCTGGCAAGGAGCAGGGACTCACTTAAGGCAATTGTTGTTTTTATCAGTGGCTGAATGCTCTGCAGCTCGAGCTGGGTGGTCTCTGAGGCGTCGCACACGTGGGCTGTGCTGGGGAGAGCAGAGGTTTTTATGGCTGGGGGACCGGCCAAATTCCTCATGGAATCTGGGGAAGCCCCTCCTCACGTGGTTGGGCAGAGGTGAGCTGCAAGGGGCTGCCTTGTTCGGGGTTCTGCTGCCCATCTCTTTGAGGGGCAGCCATGGAGAGCCACCATTCCTGGCAGGATTGGGTCAGGTTGGCAAATCTCACTGGAATGGCCCTGCCAGGAATGGGGCTGATGAACTCTCAAAGAAACCACCTGAGGAGTGCTGACTAAATTAATTTATCCTGGGCAGAGCTGACCTGAGAGGACTTCCAGACCTCTCAGGGATCATCTTCAGGCCTCTGATTCAAATATCCACGTCTTGCTGAGATCCCCCCACAGGGAGATCCCCCGGGCCCTCAGGGTGGCTCTTCCCTCCTGCACTTGGGTTGTGTGTGGTCAGCAGAGTGACCCTGTTGTCCCATGAGCAGTGGGAGTGACCAGCAGCACTGGCATTGCTGGAAGGAGTTTGGGAGCCAACTCCAGCAGGGAGCTTGGAGCTGGACACACTTTGAAGGCTTCCACTTCCCCATGTGCTTATTTACAGGCAAATAAAGAGGGTGATGGGGTGGAAATTATCTTCAGCAAGGGATTGCTCTTTTCCCAGTCTCTTTTTCCCTGCTGGTGAGAGCACTTCACAAACAACTGGTGAAGTTCTGCGTCATCCTGTGGCAGCAATGGAAATCATTGCTTCATTTCCCTCTTCAGCCAGGATATCTCAGCCAGTCCTCAGCAAATCAGGAGGTGCAGGTGGGTCATGTAATTGGAAAAGAAGGGAAAAAGAAAATCTCCAGATGCGTGGAGAGTTATGGAAAGCCCCGAGAAAGGGACTGATGACAAGTAGGAAAATCCCTCTGCTTTTCCAAGGATGGATACAGCAACTGTCACTGGCTTAGCCCCAGAGCCTTGGGCAGCAGAATTCCATCTGCTGGTGGTGTCACCCTGGGGGTGTCACCTTGTCTGAGGAGGGACAGCCCAACCCACCCCATGGATGTCCTGGAGTTGCACATCCCATCTCGGGATGAAGGCCAGTTGGATACTGGACCAGGATTTAACAGGACTGGTTAGATCCTGCTTGGGTTTGGACTCCATCCTTAATTTCTTTTGTGTGGTCTCCTCTTGGGAAGCTTTAGAGAAAACCAGCAGGAACATCTGGATCTCATCCAGGGATCATCTTCTTCGTGCTGTGGGCTACTGTGCAGTGCCAGAATAGCCTTGGCCACCTCTTGCCTTTCCCCAGGGATGTGCTTGAGTCCCATCTCCGAGTGTCCCATCCCTGGGTGTTCTCCCTGCCCAGAGCACGCTCAGGAATGCAGGGTCTCCATCCAAGCTGGAAGTTTATCTGTCCTTGGATGGAGACCACCAGAGCTCATCTGCCGTGCAGCAATGATCTGCCAGAGGCTCTCAGCCATCCCACTTTCCATGAGCCAGGAGCAGTCTTTGGAGGGATCCAATTCCCTCTTCCCTCCTGTTCCTCTGTCTGTAACCTCTGCCCTTAGGGGTTTAAATCCAAAATTCGGGTTTAAGCCCTTAAATCTTGGAGATGTGGGAAAGCCCAAATACCCAGGTCACTGCAGGGCAGGAGGCTTAAAGGAGGAGGTGAGCCCAGGAGAGGCATGGAAATTCAGCTCTTTTGGGTTCAGTTGTACTATTTTTTTCCAGTTTTTCATGAGGAGTGATTGCTATCCTAAATAATACTTTTTCCTCCCAACTCTCGTATAATTTTCCATCTCCCCACCAGAAAAAAGGGAGAAGAGCAGAATGGTTTTGCTTTTGGTTTCATTTCTTTCCTTAAAAAATTGTTTGTTTTCTGAGTGGAAAACCTGATAAAATTAGTGCAGAAGTGGGAAATATTCTCCCTAGCTGTAGGGATGCTGCATGGCAAAATACTTCTGATCAAGACTAATCCGATTACTCTTCATTTGGCAATCCTGAAGGGTTGCCAAAACCATTTTGGTTTTCTGAAACTGAAGTCCCTGAATGCCCCCATGTGCCAGGAATTCCAGGACCTCGTGGATGCTGCCAAGTGCACTGGTGCTGTGCTGTTGCCCTGTCAGAGGTAATATTTTCAATTTCAGCTGTAGGGTTGCAATAAACACCATCCTAGAGAGACACAAAATGGGAGAAATTGGGATATTTGCTATCTCTGGCAGAGGATGTAGAGGAGATGGTAATTCCCCATCTCCCATCCCAGGAGGTGTTTGACTGCTTTAGGATTGGAGAGCAACCCTGAGGGCATCTGAGTGACGTCCTACAACTTGACAGGAGCTCTGTCACCTTGGGGAACATTCCTGCCCCCAAGCCAGGTGGAAACATGCCTGGAGCAGGGCCAGCAAAGAGAGAGGGGAAGGATGAGGAGCTTGGGAAGGCTTTCACAGGGGGTTAAACAAATCAGGGATGTTTAATTAACTGAGGAGAAGAGTACGGGATGCCACGGAGGGTTTTTGAAACAGTGAGTGGTGTGGAGAGGGTTGGGAAACCTCTGCCAGCTCCTGTATCTTACAGGATACCTGAAAGAAGGGCTGGAATATTAAATAATAATTCTATTAATACATAGCATTAAATCAAATGTTTAAAATAGGGGGAGGAAAAAAAAAAAAAA
>VZUA01042020.1:18275-33365 GCA_013401035.1 Horornis vulcanius
CAAAGCAGACTAGAAGGGAGTTTCTGTGTGGCATGAAAATAACAATCTTGGAGCCTGAGAAGTGAAACAGTTTGGCGCTTTTGTTCCGCTGCTGATTTTTCATGGAAAATAGGAACCCCACGAGTATCTGACAATGAAATGTCTTAGTGCATGAAATGTGAAGTTTATATAAGAGAGAGTGTCTTACTCATCAGCTGCTCTATTTTAAGCTCTGCTCAGCATGAGGACTTTCATTTTGTGATCTATTTGGACAGCAGCTGGTACATTAGAGTTTTACGTTAGCTGACATCTTTGCAGTCTAAAGGATACTTAACATAATCCTGTAAAACCTATTCTCATATTTGTGCTCAGTCACTCGTATTTCATCTTAGTGCCTTGTCTTTCCCCATGGACATTTAATGTCCATTTCGTGTTAAAAAATGGTCAGTGTATCAACAGCGTTAAAGGGATGTTTTGTGGTGATGTGATCAAAAATATATATACAGCATATGTCATAAAATGGATGTGCAATTTCTGTGACTGCAAAAGGCAGTGAAAAGGAATCCATAGTAACATATGTTGGGGATAAATTCCAGCAACTAGCACAAATAACAGAAAAGATGGTTTGTATTAATAATTATATACAGCAATGAGCTACATGCATGATTTGGATTCACTTGGAAATATTTACATCGTGGAAGGATGAAGTGGATGCCAAGTTGCAACCCAATTCCAAAATCCGACAATTATCAAGTAGTTTGCCTCTCGCCATAGAGTCCTAGGACTTCATCTATCTGTCATGCAAAAAGGAAAGGCTTTTCCATCTTTGTGGCTTTCAAATCCCAGTCAGCTCTAAACAAATGACAAAATAGTCCTGAGAGAAGCTTAAGTTACCTGCTTGGGAAAAGGACTGATGTGGAGAAAGGACAAAATAAGGTGCTGTTGAGGGGTGGCAGGCACTGGAGACCCTCAGCACTGCATGCAGTGGAGCTCCCTTGTGATGTTTTTCCCTCAATCCCACACCTTTTACACCCTCCCTTGGCCCCACCAGCCCCTGGGCCCTGATGTCATCCCCTGACCTGCATGCTCAGGAGCTGTTCTTTGGGGGATGTGAACTAGGAACTAAAGCTGGGAGGTGTCAGAGTGTCCCACTGATGATTTCAGGTGCTGGAAAGGTGATTTGACTCTTTTCTCAGCAGCAAAACTTGCCTAGGAAAGGTGGAAAGCTACTTTTCTTTGCACATTTTGTTTCCCATGTGGGAGACCTGACATCCATTGTGTTTTGTGTGTTTAGCCAGCTAAAGATTTCAATTACTCGTCAAAATCTTAAGCACCAATGTCACACTAAATGTATTCTCACCGAGACTGCTGCTCCAATCCCTTGGGTTTGAAGGGAGGGATTTGACAAAGCAAAACAAGGGGACTTTAACCTCCACTTGATCCCCACGAGTGGTAGCCAGGAGGTTCTGCACCATGTGAGTCCTTCAGCTCAGCTTTCATGCTGGGCTTGCATCCACCACTCCTTTCTCCTGGAGTTGCCCAAACAGTTTGAACTTGAAGTGAAGCTACAAAGCTCCCTCCCACCCCTGATACAGGCCCCATGCTCTCCACACCCACCCCATGAATCTGCTTATTAATTAATTACGTGCCTGTCACTGGGAGTGGCATAAATTTGAACTATCCTTGCACTTCTTTGATATCAATGTGATGTTTATATTTCCATATGTGACCACAAACAAGAAAAATAGGGCCCTTGTAGAATGATTTTGACTCACATAATGTATTATTCTATGCTTTGTGAGCAATTATTTTTTCTTTTTACTTCTGAAAAAAACCCCAGTAGTTCTCAGTGTGACCAGCAAAAAGACAATCATCAAAGCAACCTGTTACACTGTTTATCTTAAACATAACACAAACCTCACCATGAACATGTGCTTGGGGACAAGAAGGGCATGGAAGGACTAGTCTGGACCACAGTCATCCTGTTCTTAAGTCAGTCCTGCTGATGTCTCGTCAAAGTGTGACACAGCAGCTTGACCTTGGAGGCAGAGGGAGTGGAGGGAGCATGACTGAAACATTCATTGTTGCCAGAAAAATGAGGGGCTGCCCCAGGAGCCCAGGGCAGGGCAGGTGGGTCAGTCTAAGCAGATGGTTGTGGCTTGCTCTGAGCGCTACAGATTTCTCTAGGATGTGTTAATCAACACATTTTAATGACCAAAACAATGCAATTTTTAAAATAAAAGAATGCTGGTGGGCAGTTGCACTTCTTGTGCAGTATTGCTTCAATGATTTTCACATCACTCCAATGAAATTTGAGATACTCTGTGTATGCACTTACCCTGTTTATTTCCCTGCCCATTCCTTTGCTTCCTTGGATGTGCTTCCAGGAAGTTGCCTGTTTGTAAGCTTTGTATCCTGTGAACCAGTGTTTGAAACAGAGATGGAGAAGCAATGCAGGAGATTACAGAGGAGTCTTAACAACTTAATGACAGACAAACTTGCAACACCCAACAAAATAAAACCCTGTTCAGTGCTTTCTCACTTACTCCTCCTGCAGGCTCCTCGGCCAGAGAGCCCAGCCTTGGTGTGATACCTACAGCTCTCTTCCTTCTGTGGAAAGAACATCTATGCTAAAATTCTTTCCTGCCTTCTCAGGAGGGTAATCCTTCTAGGTATGTGGTTTTCTATTCTTGTTTGACACTTGATCTTTTAATTAATTCAAACTCCAAGGTGGAAGTAGCAGCTTGGGGTAGCCAATTACTTTGAGTTTCCTTAGGTTTGCTTCCATAATCCTTATGCTGTGTCATACTTAATTATGTCGATGGCATAAAACAACATAAAGCATTCTTTTAAATTTTTTTTAAGTCTCTCAAGATTCTCCACTGAAATACAAGATAAAAATGAAAATTACTGCTCTTTTTCCTGGTGTTCTCTTGTGGTACATGTAATTATTTTTTCACATTATCTTTTTTTTGTGATTTTAGGTGCTAGCTTGAGGTTCAGAGGGTAAAAGGCTAGAACACCACAAACAATAATGTAGGTTAGTCAATAATTATATTAATTGGCCAATGTGGAGATTTTTCACTGATGAAAAAACTGCAGACTTCTATTACTTGGCTTGTATTCAGACATTTCTACCTGTTGCATTTGGTATTTCTCAGGAGTATTGAGTTCCCAAATATGACTAAAAATGAAATCATACACTTGTTGGAAATATGAAGGGTAGCCAAGATTCTCTTGGCACACTAGAAATGCTTGCTGTACATCTCATGTAACCCTATGGAATCCATTTGGATTTTGTAATAATCTGTGGGTTTGTGTAATGTGTGTACTCTACCTCAGCATATCTGCAAAGGTATGCAAGGTAGCTCTGAAACTGAAAGTACAGATAAAATGACAAAGAAATCACAAGAAAGTGTTGTCCAGATGGTACCTTCATTTCTCATGGCATTAATCTGATCCTGAGTATAAAATTTAATGAAGACCTGAAAAACAATAGTAAGGCAGTAAGTGTGTATTCCATTCAGCTAACACAGGCCCAGAACGTCTCACTCTTCACCTACAGAAGACAGTTGGAAGACAGTTCTGTAGATATCAGTGGGCTAAAGAAAAGAAAGTAGTCACACAGTGAAGTCTGGTGGTTTGTCTGATGGTACCAAAGCTGCAAGAGTGAGAGAGTATCTGTTTGATTGTGCTGGCAAATTTTGACTCTTTGAGTCACCCTCCACTTGGGTAATGTACATAGTGTGCACAAAGGTTGTGGGTTTTTTCTCTATTATATTCATTATTTTATCTTCCAAGTAGATGTAATTTCCTGAGACAAATTATTAAAGAGATTTTTTTTTCTCTTGTTGGTCATGTCTTGCTTATTACCTCAAGGAATGCCTGTGTTTTAGTTTTTTTCCCAAAGGTGTCTCCTTTTGAGGATGGCTGTGTTTGAGGACTGGAGTTGAGGTTGGTTAAGCAGTGTTTTGTGGCTTGGGCTGTCACAGGGAAGGCAGTTTAATATGCACATGCCTTATCATTGTTATAAGGCAGATAGGTCAATAGACCATCAGATGAGTGCTTGTCTGGGGTGTTTCTGTGTCTGTTAAATTCGGGGCTGCCAGCAGAGGATGAGAAACACTCTTGATGGTTCTTGGTGCAGGTGTCACTGGGCATGGGTTGCATAATCCCCATAACTGCAATCCCAGTCCATGAAAACCCTGCTTCTTCGAAGGGGCCTTTTTCAGTCTTTGCATGCATATTGTTATTCTTGCTTCCACACAGTAACCATTTTTACCTCTTACTTGTCTTTGCTTTTAAACTAGTTCAGACCAACCCAGTGCTTGGTTTGGATTAAGAGAAAAACAAACCTTTAAAGGCATTTCCCTTCATTTTCTGTGAGAAGCCACGGTAAATGCCAGATGCTTTTAAGCAATTAAAAGGCTTTGTGACTTTGTTTTTTATGTTGTTAATGCAGGTGGTACAGATTCAATGGGCTTTCATGTGTAGCAAAATACATCATGTATCTATTTTCTGTCTCCCAGCACCTCTGTTAGTTTGATGTTGGGCTCTGAGTAGCTCTTCATATTTCCATGGTTACAAGTAGTCTCAAGGGTTCTGTTAACCCCCAAAGGCAAAGTGATTATGTCTCTTTTTTTTTCTTTTTTGTCATAAGAAGCATAAAATTAACAAAATAGGCTATAGATATGAAAAGATTGTTTAAAACACTTCAATAAAAACTTTTAATTTTTATTGACCCAACAAGTGTTGGAGTCTTTTGCCACAATTATGGCTATGTCAGGTGTTTTGTAAAGATGAGTTTTTACCTGAAAACCTGAAGGATCTTTTTTTTCCCCTTTTTAATTTTGATTGGGACTTACAATCCATTTTGAAGGCAGCAGGTTTAAAGCAAACAATGCAGGTTCAGAGCTCTGCTGTAATTAAACAATCAGCAGCGACCAGTAACCATTACTATGTGTACTGTTGCTTATTAAAGACTGAACAAGCAGAGGTAAGAAGCATTTCAGCTTGCTGAAGAGCACAGATGTAGACACATCCACATCAGAATTTCAGACTTCAGATTGCTGTATTTCTTTCTAACAAAAGACTGACAGTCCCTCCTGGCTTTCAGATCTCACCTCTTGTTAAAACCTAGATTCTTCACAATAAATCAAGAGAGCTGCACCTTCTGGGAGTAGATAAGAGCTGTTAGAGACCCTTAGAAGGAGAAGGCAGCTGGAAGGAGCAATGTTTTTCCTGAGAGGCTTTCTCAGACTGAAGCAGTAGCAAGTTTTTGGATTTTTTTTTCTGTGGAATAGACTCGGGCAGCTGTGATTTGTTATGGTATCCTGTGATGAAGAGCTCTAAATCAAAGGGAGGTTTCTGGATCTTCCCTGGACAGAACAGGTAGTGAGCTGCTGAGGCCAGAGAAGTGAGAGGGAGTGATAAAAGAAAGCTGGAGAAAAGTCTCTATTAGGAAGAGAATATCTTGTCTGCTGAAAAGGTTTTGTATAGTGATAGAAGCATTGACTGGAACTGGAAAAGGGTGAATCAAAGCTCTGCCAGGGAGAGAGACTGAGACTGCTGCCACCCATACAGTGTTATTGCTTCAATGCATACAGCAAAAGAATCTTCCTAATTGAAGAGGAGAAAATGCCTCCTTTTCCTTTCTTTCTGGCAGGTTTCTTTTTAGCTGGAGGTGCTACAATTGCTGAGTCTTCAAGCCAGTAGAGGCATAAGCTGATTTTATGGTAAAGTAGCAGGTAACACGGTAAAATAATGTTTAAATAGTACAGCTATAGGAGAAGGAGGTATATTAATGGGGGAAATGGACCAAAAAAGCACCTATTATATTCTATCTACTCACCTGAAAGACAGACAATAGTAAAACACAACAGTCTTTATCTCCAAGTGAATTAGGAATGTTAATGAAGGTTCAGAATTGCAGTGGAGGGCATGGGCATGCTGGTTATATTCACACATAATGTGTCAGAGATGCTGAATGTTTTATTATACAACGGGTCTAAACACTTCCAAGCAGAAACATAGTCCCTGTATGAACAACTACTGAGAAATGGACCCAAAACCCCTCTGGAGTGGTGTTCGAGCTGGCTGCTCCCCATTGGTACCTCTCTGTTGTAGTTTTTAGGTTAGATGGTGGGGCAGTGTGTGCATGTCTGGGATGTTTTAGGTGCCAGTGACTGTTTCATACACGTGTGAGGCAGCAATCACACAGAGCAAACACCAAGGTCGTGCTTCCAGGCTGCCAGGCAGGCCAGCTGTGAGCCCAGGGTCTGTGGGTCTGCACCTGCCTGATGAGGTTGTGGCAGGATGCCACAAGTGCCACTGAGCATCTAGAAAGGAGCATGACAGCACAGAGGACAGGCTTTGCTGATGAGGATTTTGACAGCCCAGCTCATATCCACCTGTGACTTTGCCAGGTGAATCAGGTACCAAGAGATGGCAGCTCTTGGGTTTCAGGATTTTCTTTCTGCCAGGTTTAAAGTTCTTAGGAGCTTTCTTGCTCCCAAGGTATGTTTGGGCCTTTTTCAGGGAAGGGTTACGTGTTTTAAAATTGGTGGCTGCTGCTCCCTCCATCACAGAGTTTTCTCCTAGCAGCGCAGTTGCAAAGAGATGAGAAGATCCTCTCACTTTTTCTGTGATTATATTTTTGTTGAAACAGAGTGGTTTAGTTCAAACTCTTTGGGAGTGCATCTGTAAGAACAGCAGTGCAGGATACTCAGAGTGTTCCAGGCAGGAACTGCCAAGGTAACAAAGATAGAAACGGAAAATATTAGGTAGATCCATAATTAGTGTGGAATTGTTCTGGAATCCTGTAAATTGGCATGATAAATTCAAATTACATGTCAAACCATTTCTTCTGTCTCCAGAGTAAGAGAATCACCCCTTCAGAATTCCTATGGGAAATGAATTCATTATAAACTTACTATCAGGAAACTAGAATATCCTAATATTTGGTTAAAATAACGTAGTATTTTATAACATATTACATCAGTGCTTCTAAAACTATTATTGACTGCAGTAGAACTTGTGTGTAGCTTGTCAATCTATATGTACAAATATACATTTTCCTCTCAGAGCAGTAGTTTTGCTGTTTGCCTGGGAAAGATCTTTGACCCTTCTACATGACAAAAACTGTGTTTAAGAAAAAAATTTCCTTTATAGACTATGCTAGCATAATTCTGTCAAAGATAAGACAAAAACTTTTATAAAAAAACCCTAAAGGTAGTTCTATCAGGGATGGGAGATTAGAACTGGTCCTTTCCTGGGTTCTACAGACTTGGAGTTTTTGATTCTACCAACACTTTGGGCTGAGTCCCTCTGTGAGGAGCTGTTTAGTTGTTCATAAGCCTTTTACTAGAGTTACCTGCATTACAAATTGGAAGAAATTTGGTTTTGGTGCCCACAGGAACATTTGTTTGTTCTAACCTCTCTTCACTTTTTCCAGCTATTATTGTTTGGAAAGCAAATTTTTTTGGGGGGAGGGATCAGATGTTTATTTTATCATAATATCTTGTAAAGATTCTAAATTCAGCTGCAACTTTTGGATCAATGTGAGAGGCTGAGGCCAAAGATGTTCCCTTTGTAGGATTACTTTCAGGGAAGCAGGAGCAGAAAATCAGGGATTCTTTCCTTATAGAAAAATAAAATTAAAGGAGCTTTCTTGTTATTCTGCAATGTTCTGACAAGTTTCCCTTATCATTGTTCACTCTGCACAAATGTCCTAAAAACACCTGAAGTGCTCATCTGAGAGTTTCACCCAGTTTGTTAAAGCAGATTCTGAGCTTCCAGGACCCAACTGTGCAAAAAATTCTGCAATTCTTCCTTCTCCACACACTCTGCTTCTGGTGGTGAAGGTGGAAAAGCTTTCACAGAAGCCATGAGGGAGGTTTTTGGCAAATTTTGTCAAGATTTTTGACTCATGAGGAACATTTTTATATTTGTTTGCACTTTTGGGTAGCAAGCCTAGAGTTTGTCAAATGTGTTCAAGAAGTATGTTAAAAAAATGACAAGGCAGTATCATAGTGCTGGGATAAAAGAAAATATCAAATTAAATGAAACTTCAGATTTTTAACTCACCTAATCAGGAGGTACCACTCAGACCTGAGCATGTCGTTGTCTCTCAAAACTATTTTGTTATCTAGATATTTATAGTGGTTCCACAGAGAAGCTTAGTCTGGATTAAGAGAAAAAAATATGTAGAAATTGTAAAATAAAGCATTAAATAGGATTTTTCTGCAAATGAAGTGAAAGCAAATTTGCATGTTAATGTATTTAATTATGTATATATATGATTTAATTTCGTTCTCTATCCATAAGCACTGCACAAGTGATAGCTCAGAACCCAGAGAAGTGATTGCAAGAGAGTTCAGTGCATGTGTTAGGCTGTGGTCAGCCTGGCTGGTTTGTTGCCGCACAATAATTTATTTTCCTGTGTTTGCAGTGTCTGCTGCATGTGTTGGGTGCACCAGGAGAGGGCAGAACGACACAGGTGTAGTCCCTGACACAGATCTGCGCTGGGTGCTTAAAGCACAAGTGGAAAAGCAGCCTGTGAACAGATTTGCTGGCCGCTGTTATTTAATGTTCGCCTAAAACCAAATACCTGGGTATTCCGAAATTATGTGTTTTGTAAGTGTTTCATTGCTGCTCTGCTGCCGAGTGAACGTTTCTGGAGGAAGGAATTTCTGGGATTAATAGCACTGTGAGGGGAGCGTTTAACTGGGTTTTTCAGTCTCCATTTGAAACAGTTATCATCTTCGCTATTGAAGGTTACTGTAGATATAGTTTATTTTGCTTTTTCTCCTCCTTTTTCCCCCCTAACTATAGTCTGGTTTCTCACTTAATTATTTTGGGAGTTGGTTTTGGTTTTTTTTTTTTCCTTTCTTGAGATTTAGAATAGAAGGTTCTAAACCCAAGTGCCTATTTTTAATATATATTGTAAAATATTAGCCCCATTAGCTGAAAAACAGATTAAAATCAACATTTCTTTTGAAAACCTGAATGGAATGGAATGGAGTGTGAGAATTACTATTATTTTCTGTGGAGAACCTGATTTAAAGGTCACTCACCCAGAGTGATTTAAATCAATGAGGGTACTCTGAGTAAACTTCACTGTTGATAAAATGGGTTTTTTTCAGAACAAAAGCCGGGATTCTTCCCCAGTGGTTTGCAGCTTGAGTAAAGAGAAGGGGTGACAGTCCCAGAGCAGGACTTGGGGAAGAGGAGAATGAGGGGATAAAGGACAGCTGGGGTGACAGTGACCTTCACTGTTTGTATTGATACAGGTTTTGCTTTATTATTGTAAGGTCTTTCTAGCAAAGGCTCTTCTGGGTTTGTTTTATTTCTTTTCCCCACTGGGAATTAGATAGAATGATATAGTCAAAGAACCCTAATATTTATGCTGCAATAAAAATCATTCATGCTAATGGTAAGTAGCTGCAATAAACCTTATTTTTTAATTCATCTACAAGTATTGGGTTTGGGCCTTCTTTTGCTTATTAAAAAGTGGCAGGAGTGTGCTTAAGCAAGTTCTTGAGAACTATAAAGTGTAATTGGCTCAAATTATCATCAAAATGAAATGGCTAAAATGGTGTTATCAGAGTCTGGAGATAAGTAGGCAGAGGGATTTGGGGGATGTTTAAATCACAGTAAATGCAAAACAATCTTTTGCAGGCAAAAAAATACCAATATTATTGCAGAAGTGCTGTTTTAGGAACCATAATCAGTGTTGACCTCTGTCTAAGCTAAGAGAGGATTGGTGTTTGTTTAAAACTGTGGATCAGGGATGCAGTCTTTGACAGGAAACACTCTTTGCAGATTGTATGGGGCTGTCTCCTTATCAAGCTGGAAGGCAGCTTCATCTCCCAGAATCTCTGTCCCCAAAGTGTTCTCAGTTCAGATCCTGTCATCTGGGCTGTTGGACCAGTATTATGTCATCTGTATGAGCAATTCTGCCTGCCTTGCTGTTTTCTTAGATACCATCTAATAATTTGGAGTTAGAAGAGTGCCATAATTCCCTCAAATAAAGTTATTGCTAGCATTGTGACTTACAGCCTCCTAATATAAATCGACTTTTTATGAGTTGTGTGACCTCTGTTGTTGAAATTCACTTGATAAACTCATATAGTTGTGTAGTATTTTTTATACCAACTCCATTAGCTATGAGACACAAACCCAGCCCTTGTCTGATGTGAAACCATTCAGATATTTCATGTATGAAATATCTTTGAAATGTGAAATATATGAAATATATGGGCACAGAATGCCCATTTTCCTGTAGAACCATGCCTCAGGATCCAGCTGCTCATTCCAGCAGTGTTACTATGTGGGAGACAAATCTTGAAAGCCTGAACTGAGTGTAAACTGATGCAATTTGTGTTTCTGCATCTGCAAGCCAAAAGTTTTGAAAGGACATCCTCCCCTGGTTCTCAGCATGAGAGCTTGGCAACCCAGACCTGACCATTCCCGTGCCCACATTCATTTTCACTTAACTCACTTGAACAAAAGCATCGAGCTAAAGTTTAAAAGTGCTTCTAATATTAACTCTGTTCCTTGGCAATTTCATCTGACAGAACTTCCAGCTTCCTGTTTAACATTTTCAACAGGGAGTTGTGTTCTGAAGGCCAAAATAGAGTTGTACTAAAATCTCTGTGTGTGAGGATCCAGATAAATATAGCATCTTGAGCTAATTTTTAGCTGTTTGAAATGCAAATAAACACAAGCTTGTCAGTATGAACTTGCTGGATGATTTGGATCAACAGATGAAGCCAAGGCTGCAAAAAATACTGTTTTGAGAATTGAATCTGATGAATTTTTTAGGGCCTTATCGTCTACATACTGCTTCACTTTTATTAGTGAAAAAAAGCCATAAAATACAAGTTTTTCTTGGCTTTTTAGTCTCCTTCAATCTGACTATAATTTTAGTAGCATACAATTAAAGATATCCCTATGTAAATCTTTTCATTCATTACTTCTAATTCAAAATGCTCCGCTAATATTAATGTTTAGTGAATGAATAATGTTTGAAGCCATGAAGAATTATGGTAGATTTATTCAATTTGCTTTCACCTCTAATCTGGAATATTTTACATTGCCTGTTTGGAATTTTACCATCTTATGAACTGCCTCAAGCATTTCTTCACATGTTCTCATTTGTCAGGTAAATTGCCATATAAACTAATAAAGTTTAGAAAAATTAACTTGCTGAGACCCTGTTTCTTTCACAATTCTCAAGATCTGTGCTACAGTGAATTATAAAACTCATTGGTCTCTCCACTAGTGTAAAAACTTCATTACAAGTCACTATCAATTCCCTAGCCATTTTTCAGTCACTTCTTCCAAAATAACCTGGAAATGCTTCTTGACTGAGTGGAAATTGCAGGGCTTATTCTCAGATATAGCCATCACATTGAATACTGCTTCAAACCCAATGCAGATTATATTTAGAGTGGATTTTTCTTCCTGAATTGCCATCTGTATCTCTCAAGAGCTGATTCAAGGGAGTGAACAACAGACAGTAGCTGGTGTTGTCCGTTGTCACATGAAAATGTTAATTATTTTCTTCTTTGGGAAGATAAGAGTGTTTCTGTAGTAGGACTCTTTATTCTTGTGTCTCGAAAACAAACAGATGTCCTATTGCTGGAGATCAAGATGTTTGCATCTCCCTGTTTATGAACTTCTAGCATGTTTAAGAAAGATCAGAATTCTACCTACAAATTTCTGCTACTTCTAAAAAGAATAGTTTGTTCCCCTGGAATTCTAGGATGTATCTGTATTTTTCTATANGAGTTTTGAGTTTTACTTGAGTTGAATTTCTGAAGCTGTGGGTTAGATGTAACTTGATATGTTGCTTCTTGAAGTGTTACATTTTTGACATGAAGTGGGAAATTATTTTTATTTTAATTATGTGGACAGTTCTTAGCCTTGCATTTTCAAAAAGCAAGATGCCCTGTTCAGCTCCCAACTCCTTAAGTGTTGCAAGGATAAAAATTTTCCTAAGAGTTTAAATGAGCTCAAAAACCCTTGGGTGCTGCACCTTCTGTCATCATTTGCTCATGACTGTCTGTAATTCTTCCTGCTGAAATATCACCTCTCCCAATTGATGCTCATGCACACCATCTCTCCAGCTGAGATCAGATTTTCTGATTTCCAAGCTGGCATTGTTTCCTTCTTGAGATTTTATTCATGGCATGCATTTTTTGAGGGATTAAGCTGCTTAGAGGTTTGCTGGTTTAGGACAGCTCTGGTTTCGTGGATGTTAAGGTCAAAATTTAAAGTTTTTGTAAGGATGCTGGTCCTGTGATGTTTGTTACAAAACAAAAGGAAATGGTTGTGCCCAGGTGGCAATGCTTTACCAGCTACAAAAAAAAAAAAAAAAAAANGGTTTTGGAGTTGCCAGGTGAATGTGCATGGAGGAGGTGAAGCCCATGATGGAAAATTCAGTTGGCCTGCCACGGCAGAGGAAAGTAGTTCATTCAGTTTCCTTCTTCATGTAGGCTTTGTTTGCACTTTCTTCCATCTAGCTGATTCCCCCTCTCTCATTGTTTGTGTGTCCACACTCCCCTGCTCTGCAGTGTTTGTCCATTTTTGAGGAGACCCCTCAGTTTCATCCAGCTCTGCTGGAGCTCATGGAAGGGATAAGATGTCAACCTAAAATGGACCAATTCTGTTAAAGCTGCACTTCCTATTGTTTGTTGGAAAACAAGGTGAAACCTAGGTGGGTCAGTTCTACTTTGACATTCTTTCTGCTGCTGCTGCTCCATCCAGACCACTGCATGAAGCCAGCTAACACAATAGATAATAACAAAATGAACCTGGCAGGAGAGAAATGAAAGCTTGTAGGGAGTGTAGTGCCTTGTATGTGATACTCCTGCTTTAGGGAAAAGGATTGGCAGCTTGACTAATTCCATTGTTTATTCACAGAAGAAGTAACTTTTGACTCTGCAGTCTTGTTAATGTGCTGAATTTAGGACTGTATGCGAGTACTTGTAAATGAAATGTTGATTTCAGTTTTTTAAAACCGTGAACTGTTGTTCTTTTCGTAAGCAACAGATGCTGAGTCTTTTTTTGTTTTAATCTAGTTGTTTCTGTGATTAATATTTATGTTAGCTGTTTGTATGTCTTATTTTGGCCTCTGCCCACTGAATGCTGGGGAGTGACTTTTTTACTCAAGCTCTGAGTAGAAATGCTGAAATCTATCAGGAATTGGTACTGGAACATTGCATATTTATTCCTCCACTGCTGGATAATTTTACACTGTATTTACTGGGAAAAAAAATGGTAGTACTCAGAAACTTGTTCAACTTCACTGTCTTGATGGTAGAGTCCATTTTCAGACTGATAAACTGAAATAAAATGTGATCTTTATATTTTGCACAGAGAACAGCAGGCTAGAATTTAACTTCCCATCTAAGCTGCATGATATAGTATTGTGGAGTTGTATGAAATTGTAAAGAAAGTTTCTACCTTTCAAATCTAACTTACCTAATTAATTGTGGAGATTTTTGCTCCTAAGTCACTGAATTTGTTCTGAAAATCCCATGAACCAGTATTTGAAGAATTAATAGTTTCATAAAACTGCCTTCAAGTTGTCCTTTGTATTTTTGGGGTAACTTCCTTGAGTCAGTTCTTCATCTTTGAAAGTACAGGAATTCTAACTAAGGGTAAGAGGATAGAACCAAGTTGTGTTGTCATCTGATTGGGGATTGGCCAAACCTTAGAAATAGTTATGCAATATTTTTAGTTATTTAGATGATTCCCTATGAATCATACAGTTCTTATCTACTGTAATATTGAAGCGTATTTTAAAAGGCTATGAGTAAAATAAAAACTGAAACTCAATTATGTAGTATGTACACTATTTAATATATAAACTATTTCTCCTATAAAGAGTAAACAGCTTTTCTGAGTTTGATGTTTTTATAAAGCTAAATAATTCCATTAATTTTTTATAATTAAATTTTCATCTGGATTCTCTAGCATTTTTATACCAAGTGTTATCCACTTTAAAAAAAAGCCAAATGTAATCATTGCTGTAAGTATGGATTGTGTATTTTATGGATGCTAGATTCCAAACTGCTGAAGATGTTCCCTTGTCTCTGTTTTTCATTCTTATTCAAATATGATTTAAAAATTAATGACTTTGCTTTTGCTTTTTGATGATTATTATTTTAAAAGTTGATTAAATATTATTTACATTGTCATTTTTAAAGTATCTGTGATAATCAAAATAATGTAATTTTTTTTTAACTCTTTGGGAATGTTCAGTTTTTTCTAGTCTAGTGATTGGAGGGAAGTATTGAATTGCTTTTAATACTTTGCGAATGTAAGCGTTTTATATGAAACTTTGTTATGCTGAAGGCTCGATGTTTGCATGTTCAAGTATTTGATTTTATCTTGAGAAATGTGGACAGTAGCTTCCGCACTGGATTTGTGAAATCAAAAGTTTCGTAGTCAGCCTCTACATCTGATTTTACTGCCAGATGCAGACCTGGAATATTGGCACACAATATTCCTGATTAGTAATATTTACTGGAAAAAAGTTATGTGGAAGTATTTTAAAACATTTCACTAAAAGGGTATTATTCCAGATTTTTTTTTTTACAGGAAGTTAAAAATATGAATCATAATAAAATTATTTTGGTTTTGCCATAATAATTATCTAGATGTCTTATGCTTGAAATCTGTTCATATCTTATGTTCCTTGGTTGACTATTTTCAGTATTTCCAATCTCCTTCTCATCTGAATCTATTATCAGCTACTAATATAGTTACTATCAATGGGTGTAGCTGGCATCACATGTAGATGTCAGAAACTATGGTGACAGGGCAAGGGGAAATGGCTTCAAACTGAAAGAAATGGGTTTAGATGAGATATTAGGAAGAAATTCTTTCCTGTGAGGATGGCCAGGCCCTGGCACAGGGTGCCCAGAGAAGCTGTGGCTGCCCCTGGATCCCTGGAAATGTCCAAGGCCAGGCTGGACGGGGCTTGGAGCAACCTGGGATGGTGGAAGGTGTCCCTTTTCCTTTTCCTTTTCCTTTTCCTTTTCCTTTTCCTTTTCCTTTTCCTTTTCCTTTTCCTTTTCCTTTTCCTTTTCCTTTTCCTTT
>VZUA01042022.1:1515-29239 GCA_013401035.1 Horornis vulcanius
TTTTGTGGCTTAACTACGTGGTAAATCAAGGTTTTGTTACTTTGGGTGAAAAAATATACTAAACCTATTAATTTTGTAGTTTACCTTCTAACTCTGCATCTCCTAAAGCTTTACTCTCACAAGGTTGTTCTGGAAATTTGTTCTTATTCTGACATTTCTATTCAGTTTTATACAGTATACAGCTTTTCAGAGTCTGAGAACATATTGCCTCAACACTTACAGCAACAGTAGTAGATCATAAAGCTCATATTTTGAATTCCAAGTGCTTCTGTGCCTCAGCAGTGCTGCATTCATGAGCTGAGGGCTGTGCAACCTGGGCATTCTCCTCCTTGGATCAGAAGTGAGTTGCCATGCTTTCATTTCCAAAGGCTGTCTGCCCTCAATGCTAATTCACAAGGCTGAGTCTGTTGAAATAGTTCTGGATTGCCGCTCTTGAAGGAATGGCGTGGACTGCAGTCTGCAGGGCTATGCTTATGCTTGGGTGAGTATTCTGTATCTTCAATTTACAGCTGCTTTGCAAGCAGAAGGATTTTTGTTCTCCTGTGTTCTCCACTGCTCTGACATCATCTTCACCAGGCATCTGCTCTGATTCTTGCAGGCAGCCAGAAATACTCTTATTCATACCTGGTACTGCTGAGCTTATGAAGGCATTGAAGGGGCCCTGGGAGTGCCCTGAGCCCCTTGGGGGTTCATGTGGCTTGGTGGTTTCCTCTGTGTAGCAGGGTTCTGCTCCATCTGGCCAGATTCCCAAGGTGGCAGGCTGATACCAGATCAGAGATGTGCAGTAATGTTTTCATAACTAGGCACTGCACAGGAGCTGAGTGGCTGCAGCTGATCTGACATAGGGCAAGGACAGAAGATGCTCTTGTGATGCCCTGCTGCTTGCCTAGACTGTGTTCTGCAAGGGTTACAGACCAGAGAGCTTGCTAATATTGCTGTTGGGGATTGGGATTGGGGATAGCTCCATAACTCAGTCAGAACATTTATAATACAAAGACAGCAAGCAGGCAGCCTTACCAAAGCTGCTGTGTGGATAAGCAATTAGCCCAGTGCTAGCAGGAGGTGAACCAGGGAGCAGCATGCAAACCATGTGCATGTAAAACAAACTCCTGTGCTTCCCTTGTCCTTTCCAAATAGGTTTTCATACTAGAAGTGCTTGTTTTCTACATTGGGGAGATTAGATGAGTCCAGTGAATCCACCCTAGGGTTGTCTATTTTCCCACTTCAAATGTCATGTGAATAAAGGGCACAGGAGCTGGCAGGAGGCAGTTTGCAGGAGGCTTTGCTGTTTGCAGACAGAACATGCTGGTGAGAAGTACCAGCATCCTTTTCTTCTGAAAGAATTCAGGTTTGTAATCACTGTATGTGAAGTGCAAATTCAGTGTCTGATGAAGCCCAGTTGTGGAGTGAATCCCAAATCTCTTCCCCATCATTCCTGCCTGGATGGTCAGCCCAGTACTCACTGCACTGTTCCTGAATGCTGAGGTAGGGCAGTTGTTCATATGTGCCTCCTTGCTGAGATCTCAAATATTTATCTTTTTCTGACAGTAGCTATTGGTTCCCTGCTCTAGGACTGTATTGTGGGGGGAGTTTGTCCTATACACCTCCTTATCATGAGGCATCTTGCCAATATAAACTGCTGCCACCCACACTAGGCAGCCTTTCAGAGAAGCAGGAATGCAGGCTGTAAGAGCAGAGACACAGCCTTCCAGTTCATAATCTCCCAAACATGTCATGGAACTAGTTTGACTGCTCTGGATGCTTGGTAGGCAGTTTACCCCGTACTCTGAAGTGACCAGTCCCCTTATTCAAGAACAGTTGACCTTCCAAGTGAAGAGAAAGCTGACTTATTTTTAGTTGATCTGCTCAGGCTGTGCTTGTAGCAAGGCTGCTTTTCATCCTAGAAGAACTGAAAACAAACTTAAAAACCAATTTCAGCTATTTGAAATTAAAGATGTTTGAATTACTTGCATGGTTAAATTCCATCTCTTGCATGCTTTTAATTCAGTAGTGTTGTACTGCTCTCATCAAGTTGTACCTTACACTTTTATATCTTTTCTGCTTAATTGGTTCAGGAAAGCATGCAGGATACAGAGGCTGGCAGGCAAGTTAATGTTGTGAGAAGCCTCATCTCCCATTTCCTGACTTTTTAACCTTGAACTATCCTAGGAATTTTTGCATTTGATTAAGAAGGTATGACTGACCTCCTGCTTGCAGAACCAGTTTGTTAATCACTGGGAATGATCTAAAAATCTGCAAGTGGTTTTTGATAACCTTCGTGCAAATAACTTCGTTGTTCTTTGCTTCCAGAGGTAAATGATCTGCACTGAAAAGGCATACACAGACTGTCAGTGTGTGCAAAGTAGAGCTTGTAAACATGCAGGCCTTTTCAGAAGTGGAAAGAAGAACAAGCAAGCAGCTGACTGTATTGGTGTTCTAAGCATACTTTTTGTGCCTGGTGGGGTCATAAACCATGTATTGTATAGATTAATGCTTCTGTGAATCTATTTGACTAATAGAAATGTATAAATGCATTTGTGTTCAGAATACCTGATATACAAACTGGTGCCTGACTTTGAGGTGTCTTTGCTGTCTCCTGATCTCTTTTGTGGAGAATCTGCTTGGGCAGGAGGTGACTAATTTCTGAATAAAAGAAGAATTTAGATATTACCTGCTCATGTGAAAGCAGTAGAGAGTCTAATTGGTAAATTACACACAACTTAAGATCACCTTAAGGAGGTTGCCCTCATGGCCTGGGCAGAAAACATCACTGAGTTCTTGTGTGTCAGTAAAAATGTGTAAAATTACAATAGCTGGGAAAATAAGCTCCGAGGATAGATGTTGGACTTGTTTATCCTAGAGGTGGCCAAAGCATGAAACACTGGGGAGCAGGAGGAAATACAAGGTGAAAGAGGCCTGCAGGGGCTGAGAAGGTGCTCAATAACCACGGCAATGAAGGCAACTGCTTCTGAAAAGCAAACTGCTCTGCAGTTCGAGTTGCTTGGGGAGATACGTTGTTTATTTTAAGCCATTTCTCTTGGTAATATTTATGTTGTAGTTCAAGTAAATTTGTTTGGTTTACATTAACAGCTTCAAATATGCTTTTTTTTTCCCTCACAGTTGACCCCATTTTACTGTAAGAGTGTAATTCTGTTCCCAGTTATCCTTTATCACAGCCACACCAGGACCACACACTGGCAGTCACTAAAATGACATGTGCTTGAGGTAACTAGAAGTTTAGGGTGACTGGGCCTTTGTGTGGGTTTTGGCATAATGTCTGCCTTCCAAGACTTTGAAATGTTGTATTTAATCTCTCGTTCGACTCCTTGGAGTATAGTTAAGAAGCTTCTCAAATCTGATCACTGCTTAAAAGCTTCTCCTTGTTACCTGGCATGGTTCCTCTGTGCTAATGCTGGTCCTGAATTGGGCCTTCTTGCTCCTCTGGGTGTAGAGGTCTCCCTGTCCACCTCCTCTGCAGTTGGTGAGGTTTTGGTGCCACTGAGGTGTCACTTGGCCTGGAGCTGCCTGCTGTGTCACTGCTGAGGATGCTGGCTGTTGGGGATGAGCTGTTCCCATCACCTGTTCTCTAAACTGCTGTTGGAGTGGGAATCCAAGGGAGCATTTCATCATGCACATATGTGTGGAGATGGGGTGATCTTGCCAGCAAGACTATAAAAGATTCACTGCCACACCTGCAGCCTCCAAAGGCAATCCTCCCTGCAGTAAGAGAAGATGCTCCCAGGGAAAACAGTTACTATAGTGACAAATAGCCCTGGTGTGTTTGAGGGCTGGATCACCAAGTTGAGTAATAAATGTGTAGGTGTCTATTTTTAAAAGCTTTTGTGAGGAGGGGATTGCAGACAAATTTTCTAGGACTACAGCAAAGTGATAGTTTTTTCTGTGCTGAAGTTTAAAAATAATCATCGTCTGTCTTGAGAATGAGATGACCTCATTAAAAACAAAGAAGCTTGTATGTCATCGTGTGGAGCCTCCTGGCAGTGATTCTTGCAGCAGCCTTCTGAGTTCCAGTAGCAGCTCTGCTGGAAGTTTGAGTTCCTCAAAACTCTGTGTGCACAGCAACCCATGTCACAGCTGGAACTGAGGTACCTTTATTTCGCTCTCTATTCTGGTCTGTGCCATATCCTGAGCAATGAGTTTTATTCAAACAAGAAATGAAGAAATCCTATGTAAAAAAAAAAAAAAAAAAAAAAAGAAAATTAAAAAAATAGAAGCCATTGAAAATAAAACCTCCAAGCTTCTCCTGCAAAATGCTGGGTTGTAAAGCAGTTTGGTTTTGTAAGAGGATGGTATGAGTGGAAGTATCTGCCACAACTCATGATTGTGTCATCTGCTTGACTTCCTGCCCATGAGGCTTGTCTGCCTCACACACTCGCTGTGTGTCTGTGAGTGCAGGAGGGAAGGGGAGAGCTCAACAGGGCTGGTAGGGTGCTTGTCAGGGTTTGGTGGCTCATGCTCTGAGAGGAGCTGACATGATGGCCCTGCGTGGTCCAGGTGCTGCCTTTGTTCCTGGTGCAGTGAGCTGCTGCTGTGGGTACAGCAAGCTGCGGGAAGCCCCTGGTCTGTCCTCTCTCGCCCGTGGAGTCATGAAGGATTTCATGCGAGGCCGTGTGATCTGTCCTGAACTGATTAAAGCAGGCTCTCTCTCCTGTTTAAATGGCTTTACTTTGTTGCAGGGTCTGAGAAGCCCTGCAAGCACAGGGATTAAGTGGGTTAATGCACAGTGCAGAAGCTTGGTGCTGCGCTGTTGATTTATAAACCACCTCATCTCGGTGACCCAGCACGGTGTTTGCTGAGTGCACGTATATCCTCATGCCTGGGAGCCTCACCAGCAGCTGCTCGTGGTTTACTGCTTCAGGCCCTAGTTGTTACTGAGAAGCAGTAATAACAAAACTAACTTTTCCTGGTTTAGGAAGTTCAGAATTGATTTCTGTTACCATTGTAGTATTAACTCCAGATTTGTAAGTGGCACAGGTCACCCATCTGTAGCTGCCGCCAGGAACCTCTGTACGGCCATGTTTAACAAACCTTCTGTCAATCAAAAACTGGTTATACAAGGATTATTTGCCTTCAGTTTCCCATGTAATGAGGTTTTTGATTGACAACAGTGGAGTTCAAGAATATAGAAAGGCTTTCTGAATCTAAGATGAGCAAGTTTCCATTTAATATTGTTTGCACGTGATAACATTGGCTTCCAGTTTTATCTGTGATAGAAACTGAAGGTGATCAAAAATAAGGAATATAGAAACCTTTCTCATTTTAAAATTATGTGACTTAGAAAATACAGGTAGGAAACTAACTTTCTATTTCTTGCTGTGGGAGTGGGATTTGGACATCATTTGCTGTACAAATAGTTGGGTTACTGTGGGCAAACATTTTGCAAAGATGGAAGTGACTTGGAATGTTCACCATGGCTGGTGGTGAGGAGTGGCTTTACCCTCGTCCTGCCTCTGCCTGAAGACTGTCAGATGCTCCTCAGATTAGGAAGTTGGATGATGCTGCTCTCTTTTATCTCTGTTACCAGGATTAGTTTCTGAAACAGTGACCTTGCCCTGCTGTGTGTGGTGGTTGCTGTGGGTACCTGTTTTCCAGGTGTCCTAATGAGCAATTGCACTTGTTCAAATGAATTTGAATTTCTTGAATGAAATTAAATTTTAAAATTACATACTAGAAACCAAGAAAATATGATGGAAATGCATAAATGTAAGTTGATATGTCTTTTTCAAAATACTAAATATTCCTAATAATGACCCCAATTCAAACATACCTATGAGAGAATGGCAGTCATGGGTATGATGAATGTGAGATATGGGTGAGTTCCTATGAGCGGAACATATGGGTTACTTTTGGGTGAGCTAGAAGGCCAGAGTTAGGCTATGATTTACAAATATCTTCTATTGTAAAGCTCTTACACCAAGCTTAGCTTCCAGCTTAGAAGCAGATGAAGCACTGGTTCAGGTCTAACTGATGTCTGATGGGTGTCAGAGCAAAGGGAGCACGGCTGGAAGGTGCAACAAACCCTTGTCCCAAAGTGTCATCTCTTTTAACTAGGCCACTTTGGGTTTCGTAAATAGTTCTCTATGTATAGACCTTAAGTTTAGCCCCTTGCTTCCCTCTTTGTGACTGGAGATCAGAAATCAGAGACTCAAGATTTTCTGAGCTTTTGGGTGCATTGCTTTCATGTGGAAACTGGGTGAATGCATCTGAAAGTTTCCCTAAGGAAGGAGGGTAGGGAATGCACAAACCATTTTGCGGGTTTCCTTCCTTAGTGACAGGCCCAGTGGTGAAAGGGCTCCGTTTTTGTGCATTGCTGCTTTGAGTCCAGCTGCAGGGAGGACCTATTGTGTGGTAATGTGGTTTGACTGAGCTGATGAGATTTTTTTTTTTTTTTGAAGGCAGCTAGGAAGCTTTGTGAATTGAAAAGGAGATGTTTCAAAGGAATAGTCCTGCAGATGTGTCCTAGCTTTAACTTCCCACATGCAGAGGAACAGTCCTGTTTTATGCAGCAGTAATGCACTAACTAAATCATGTCCTGCTGTGAGAAAGAAGCTTCTCCTTTTGCTCTTTTAATCCGTCATTGTGAGAATGCATGGGGAAACACTGTATTTTTGGATCCCTTCTGGAAAATTGGTTTATTTTTGTCTTCATAACAACCCCTAAAATCATATCTTAAAACAAGGAAATAATCTCTTTTTTCTTTTTATGCTGTATTAAAAGTCTTGCTACACAACATATTATGTGTCTTTCATCTAACTGAACCATTCCTACTTTGATTTGTGCCTGTTTTTTCCACAACAGCTAGAGAAAGGAGCTTAGAAAAGGAAGTAATATGGTTATGAAGCTGCAGTTACTTGGGGAAATAGCTATTTTGTCTATAACAAGTGGAATTACCCTCTTAGTTATAAAACTAATTGTTATTCTGTTTGCTAGTTGAATGACAGATTTCTCCTCTGTGCAAATGGGATAGTTGGAAGCTTTGGGAAGCCAAGGAGGGCATTAGTCTGTGCTTGGTGATGGGTGCTCCTTGTGAGATACGCTGAAAATATTAGTCTCAAACGTGAAATAATTGTCTGTTTCTGAGCCCTAGTAACTGGCAAGTCTCCAGTTGGCTTGTGTCATTGCCATAGCAGACTGATCCTGCCTTGCTTTTTTCTTCTGTTTTCCAAAACTCTAACTGAAAGAACTGGCTGGATGTAGTTCATGCATTGCATTTCATATGGAAAATAGGAATAAGCATCCTTCAGTTGCTTGGTCCTGGCTTCCTATTGAGTCTGACAGTTTCTGAGCACTTTTATAAGGATTTCAGCTGCTTCTAACAAAATAGGACTGGACAAAAGCTGAACAGAAGCTTTATAAGTTTGGTGTTACACTTTAGAGCACCAAAGTTGGCACTACAGTGCCATTCCCTGATGAAAGTATTCCAGAGACCTAGGGCTGATAGTGCAGCTCCACACTGGTTTTGTTTTTTTACCAAGACAGCATTTAATATTAATGTTATATGTGATTCTTGAACGGAATTCTGTAAGAAACTCCACTCAGTGTGTAATACAAATTAATTTACTAAGGTGTGTTTTATGTCTGCAGCACACCCTCACCTAATGTACTTTAATATGGGTTTAATTACTGCTCTATGTTGAAGGATTCTTGCGTGGATCACTCACCAAAAATGTTGAGCGCTGTAGCTGGGACATGGGAGATGCGTGGCTCCTGGTTTAATCACTCTGCAGGGCTGGATGGAGCTGGTGTGCAATGCCAGGGACTGCAAACCCTGCATGGAATTGCACCTCTTCTTACAAGGCTCTCTACAGAAGGGGCAGAACAGCAATCATGCCACCAATTCACAGCGGTTATTCAGAGTGTTACTGACCAAATGATGCCCTTGGAAAAGACCCCTTGGGCTTCCTGTGGCCTTGCAGCCCCACCTTGATGCCTGGGGCAGTTGTGGGCACTACAAGATAAACAAAAACATTAAACCATGAGAGAGAGTCCAGAGGACGGCGACCCGGCTGGGAAGAGGGTGAAGGGTCTGGAGGGGAAGCTGTGTGTGGAGTGGCTGAGGGCACTTGGTTTGCCCAGCCAGGTGAAGGGGAGATTGAGGGGAGACCTCACTGCATTCTGCAGCTTCCTCTTGAGGGGAGCAGAGGGGCAGGTACCGATCTGTACCATGGCCACTGACAGGACTCGAGGGAACTACATAAGGCTGAGCCTGCAGGTTTAGGTTGGATAGACAAAAAACTGTTTTCAGCCAGAGGGTGGTGTGACAGTGCCCAGGCTCCCCAGGGAATGGTTATGGCCCCAAGGCTGCCAGAGCCCCAGGAGCACTTGGACAGCGCTCTCAGGGATGCCCAGGGTGGGATTGTCTGTGCAGGGCCAGGAGCTGGACTCGATGATCCCTGTGGGTCCCTTCCAGCTGAGCATATTTCATGGTTCTATGATCCCAGCATGGCTGTGCCCCTCTCAGGGATGGGAGCAGGTCCGTCTAGTTCAGCATTTAGCACTGTGCCCTCCCTCTTCCCTTCCTGTGCTGCTTCCACATGAACCACTATCGTGGATGCCATTTTCAGAGAGGGTGAAAGTGTTAACCCTGGTGTTTAACTTAACATTGCCAACACGTTTGCTACAGCACCTTCATCTCTGTTATCTCCAGAGAGTGGCTTGTATCTGACCTTGCTCTGCATTTTTACCCTTGTGCATCTTTGATTTTGATCAACGCAGAGCAGCACATATTGAGTACTCAGGCTGGGGAAACAGCTTGATCCACAGGGAAGAACATGGAATAAGGGATAGCAATCACAAGCATTGAGATTCTATTTTATTTTCAGGTAATCTCTATTTTCTATACAAACACACTTTGGTACACAATCTAGATTAAGAACTGTAAAAATAAACTCTCCAGTGAAACTTTATTGGGAAAGTTTCACAGTTCTATGTTGTGAAGCTCTGAGTTCTTTTGCACTTTAAAGCTTTAAATTAAATTGAAATTTTCTGAGAGCATAACGATTGAAACTCTGCTTCATATGGCAAAGGCAATGTGTTGAAAGGGAAATGCAACAGCAGGTAAATTAGAGGTGTTAGTGGTTTACATGGCTTTTACAAAAATGTTCCCACCCCGATTTTTACTGCATACCAGACTTATAGGTCATATTTAGGGGGAATTACATTAGTTGTTAAATGTTGACTTTATGTTGAACCTCTTCTGGTTGAAGGCTATTTCCTTAAAATTCCTCTTAACAATGAGTGACTGTAAGATGTTAATATGGGACTACCAGCTGGTTCTCAGTGCCTCCAGATGACGTCTGCTCAGAACTTCGTAAAACTCTTTGTCTGTCAGCCCTCCTCAATTACCTTTGGCTAGGGAAGGCTTGCTGGAAGCTGTTCAGTCTCTAGCAGTGCAGACGTGCTCTGTGTCCCCCTTTGCCTCCCTGTGACGTGCTGCTGGCTGTGGCAGAGTTGGGTACAGCTCTCTAGGTGCTTGCTCAGCCCTTTGCTCTTGGTGTGTGCCTGCCTGGAGGGGCTGTGGGGTTGCACAGTGTGTCCTGTGCCCTCAGCCACAAGGGCTTCTCTGGGAAGTCAGGCTCAGCCCCTTCCACATACACCACGCAGAGCACTGGGGTTGTGTGGTGGATCTCTGGGCCTCTGGCATATTGTGCTTTTGGCAGCTGGGGATGTGAGGCACCTGCAAGATTAATTCCTCCTGCCTTGTGCCTCCCTGCAGTGCTGTTTGGTTTGTAGTTTTGTTGGTGCAGGCTGAACCTCATTAACTCCGAGTCAAAGGGAGGAAAGGGACATGGTTTTGGTGATTAAAATCTGGGGTCACTCAAGGAGTGGGTACTCTAAGCTTTGTGTTTAGCCATACAAGCCTTCAGAGTGTTGCTGGGTTTTGTTTTTTGTTGCTGGATGTGGTCTGTAATAGAAAAACTCATCAGAGCAGCGCTGTGGAAATACTTCCTTGTTCAGACGGAGTGGGTTACACGTTTTCTGATACTGAGAAACTAATCTTGTTTGTCATTAATGAAACAGAGCATATTGCAATGCAAATGAGAGAAGTTGCATGACAAGTGGTCCCACAGTCCTCAGCACTTGCTATTGATTGTTCAGTCTTACTTATTCATGCTATGCAAATTGCATTTCTCATCTTGCTCCTTCTTGTCCACATATTTTTGGTACAGGACTTGCCTGCAAACAGTCTTGTTCTTTCACTGGAGAGACAGGAATTGTTTCTGGCAAAGTTCTTAATGTTCCTTTGTCGAGTGAGTACTGGCTGAGCCCGGCAAGGCTCCGGAGCTCTGTCAGGATGAATTCATCTTGCTCTAACTTCAGATGGAGAAAGGAAAGAGTTGCTGGTGTATTATTTGATAAGAACAAAAGCTTTAAAATAGTTTTCAGCTCTCTTTGTCTGTGATGCTGGAGCCCTTCTGGCATTTGTTTCCTGGTCAGTTGTTTGGAACAGGTGTATGGGAGTGTTCTTTTATTCCTGCTAAATATTATTTTGCATTTCAGGTATACTAAACCACTGACCTTTGCTGACTGCATCAGTGATGAGTTGCCCTTAGGATGGGAAGAAGCTTATGACCCTCAGGTCGGAGTCTATTACATAGACCACAACACCAGTAAGTGACATGCTGCTGTGTTTTTGCAGAGTGATTTGTGCCTGTATTAAATAAATACACTGAACACAAAACCACAGAGTTGCTAACAGCACGTTTTAGAGTAGAAAAGATCTGCAGCTCATGAAATCAAATCCTGTTTTTCTCCATCATACAAAGTACT
The DNA here is from genome assembly GCA_013401035.1 of Horornis vulcanius. Classification (NCBI taxonomy): domain Eukaryota; kingdom Metazoa; phylum Chordata; class Aves; order Passeriformes; family Scotocercidae; genus Horornis; species Horornis vulcanius. The sequence goes on from VZUA01042022.1 coordinate 12,304, forward strand.
TCCCTCTCTAAGCAGGAATTTGAGACCTTTTGAGTTGCAATCTTCAATTTGACAGCCACGTTCAAGCCAATGCTATGGACACACCTCTGTCAGATTTGGTTCTGCTGAGGAGTCCAACTGGGTTGCAGTGATCTGGAGTTTGTTCTTAGCCTGGAATTTGTCCCTGTGGCAAGATCATCAGAAACAGTGCAAAGGTCTTGTGTTGATTCCCCTGGCAGCGTTGAACTGAATGAGCACGAGCTCCCTTGGCTGCAGGAGCTCACGCTGCCTTGGCTGGAAACAAAACCCTCAAGTAAGCCTGGGATGTCCTGTTCAGGGTTCAGGCTTTGGTGTCTTTATCCTGTGTCTTTAAACAGCCACTGCTTACACCCTTTGCTAGATTGCTTGATAAACCAAAAGAGTTAATTTTGTAAGCTCATTTGAGTTATAAAAATATACACCATTTGATCTATCTTTACAGACATTACTAGAATAACTGTAATGGGTTATGCTGGAACAAATCCCCTGAAAAAGTAATAAGCAAAACAAATCAGTGACTTTGATTCTCTTTACAGAACAGCTCCAGCTGCAGCCCAGAAATCCTCAGCAGAACCATGCCCAGGCCCTTTTAGGGGAGCTTGCAACTCGTGCTAAGAGGGAGACTTCTAAAGGACAAAAGTGCCTTCAAGTGCCTTGAAGTTGTGGGGTTTTTAAAATCTGCTTCTCGGACTTCAACTGAGAACTTAAAAAATTACAAGATTTTTAAAAATAAAAATGTGGAAGTCTGGTGCATTGTTTTCCTTGGTGGATTTTTTTCCCCCTTGGATATCTTCATCTTCACACCCTTCCCTTTTTCAAAACTGCCACAACTTCACGTGGCTTGGAACTGCACTCTCCAAGCTTTAGCAACTTCTCTTGGGTATTAAAAATGCAGAATGAAAAAAGCCCACTCCCAAAAAGCCTGACTCCTGCAATAAAAAGGTCATAAGTTTCCAGATGTAAAGGTGACACAAATATTTTTATTTAGAGCGTGTATAAATCCTGTGATTTTAGGATGACATATCTTTAAATGGCTTCATCCTAGGTATTTTTCTGTGAGGTTAGAGAACGTTGATTTTTCTTTTTATTAGAAAGTTTGAAAGGGTTAGGCAATCCTACAGGATCACACAAAGGAGATCTGCAGGGGAGAGGAGTGGACAAACTTTGCCTTAGAAGGTGCTAAGTTGCAGGGCACAAATTTGGATCTCCTACAGGTCTGTAAGACCAGGCCTGGTGTCCATTTCACAACCTATGAATGGGAAAATAACCTTGACCTGAAGCTGTGGGACGTGGAAGCCTGTTGGACCCCTAGAGTGTTTCAGTTAGCAGAAACTCCAGCATTGTTAAGTTTGTGGTTGGACTCAGAGATCCTAAAGGCCTTTTCCAACCTAACTGGTTGAATGCAGTTGGGACAAACCAATGATGGTTTTATTTGTACGTTTGAGTTGGTGCAGGGTGAACATGCAAGGGCCTGGTTGCAGGTCTGGGGGAGGCACCCCTGGTCTGTGCCACGCACAGGCACCACTGGATTTGGGGGCATGCAGAGAAGCCTTTCAGCTGTGCTGGCACCTGCTTAATAACTGTGCCTTTTAACAGGTTCCACTTCTATGGGAAGCCAGAGGCCACAATATTTAAATCAGAATTTCAACTAAAAAAAAAATGAGGAACAAACTCATGGCATATTTCTTACGCCAGCTCTAATCCAGCTCATGATAGAGCAGAAGATATCCATTTACCTTAACCTAATCAAGCAGCTCATCTTTGTGGTTTATGTTGAAGTATCCTCTGGAGAATGTCCAAAACCTTTCTCTCCAAAGTCTCTGGCAGATTCCCTGGCAGGAGAGAACTGCTGAGGGTGGGAAGAGGATGGAGCCATGTTGGGTCTTGCTCATACTGCACAAGTATTTGAGACTAATTATCAGAAGTGAGCCTAAGGATAGACTTAAATTAAATCTAAAGCCAGGAGCCATTAAAAGAAGCAAGATGGAGAACAATTGTAACCACCTCTCTGAGGGAAAATAAATACAATTAAATTGAATTGAGTACCCAGAATATTCCTAATACAGTATTAATGCATAGCCTTGAGTGTGTCTCTCTGGGAGAACTTTGGAACGTGATTTGCACAAAGAAATGATGCTGATGCAAGCATTTTAAGCCTACATTCCTCCAACATGAAGCAAGCAGATTTATTTATGACAAGCTCAAAGTTAAATTAGGAATTCACAAGACAACAAATGATGTAATAGCCTGCATTTCTATAGTTCTTTCACCTAACTTCTGAATGTATATTGCATTTCTCAGTGGCTGGGGCTCAGTGAGAGCCCTTGGCCAACATTTTCATTGATTGGTTTTGCATGTTTGAAAACCAAAGGTTAAAGCTGCAATCAAGGGGTTACAGTTGGTGCTTTGATTACTGAAAAGGTTGAGGTGAATATTTAGAATAAATCTGGACACAAAGCATTTCAATACCTCAGTGTGTTGTCATCCTCTCTGTGAGCTGTCTGCTGAGCATTCCCTGGGTCAGGTTGTGTATGGGCTTGGAGCACTGGCAGTGCTTCACCACCTCACAGAGGTGTTCAGGATTGGAAGCTTTTGCAGTCTTCCTCCTGATTGCTTATAATAGAGGAATTTTCCTGCAGCAGCTTCCGCCACCCTTCTTGGGATTATAGGAAGAATAGGCTGCTAGTCTAAGGAAAAACTGGAAATAACCAGGCTTGAAGACTTATGTTGGGGTAGACTTGTGATCCAGTGTCCTGCATCAGACTTCAAGAGCCATGGGTACTTTGCCAACATATTTTTTATGCTGGACATTAGAGAACCCTAAGTCACAGTTGCTGGTGGGTGTGCAGTTGTGTCCAGGGAAGCTGTCCAGGGAAGTGTCTGGGAATGTGGGGGCAGCCCCCTGGGTAACAGCAGACTTTCCCCTTCTGGTTCAGCTGTGGAGAAAAGGCAGTTACCTCATCTGGGGGTGGGTAATGGTTATGTGGAAAATGGGATTTGGGGGCCCGGATCGAGGCAGGCACATAGGGATTTCAGAGTCTTACACATTCTGTGTCCTGATCTTTCTTTTGCTCCAAGAGCACAGTGCTATCCATGAGGGCACCAGCACCTACAGCTGGCACAAGCAGCTGCTTTTCCCTCATATTATTTTGGGCGCAGTTTTTTGGGTCCAGGCCTAGCTCTAATATTTTATCAGCTGAAATACAGGACATGTAAAGGACTCTGTGTTGAAATGATTCTACAAACAAAACCAGGGGTTTTTGATTGCATTTTGTAGCTTCTCCAAGTCTTGCCATGTAATTTGAAGTGCCATGTGTTCTTTTGGGTCCTGAGATATTGTTAAAAACAACTTACTGCTGCAGTAGTCGATTAATTTTCTCCTCAGCATGATCAGGGACAGCTTGTGAAAAGGATTGAGTGTCCATCCCTTGGGTAAACCCCTTTATTTCTAGTTCTGCTGCCAAGAATATTGTCTAACTTCTCTTCCCCACATCCTGTGTACTGCAGTGTTAGTCTTATGCCTGACTCACTTAAGAGCTGCTCATACCTTCCACTCTGGCAGCTTTTACTAAATATTTAAAGAGGCTCTTAAGATATGCAGATTAGATTCCCACTGATAGTTTCAAGCAAGTCCTTTCTATTAATTATTCATTATGTGGTAACTAGGCATCCTTATTCAAGCATGTTAGTTTAGACAGTTCAGAGCACTTGGTCAACTAAATATTGGAACCTGCTCCAAACAAGAACATCTAAAAGCCTTGAAATAGAAATGATAAATGTTTTGGGCACTTCTTCAGAAAGCAGAGACAAACACTGACAATAAATTTACCTTGTTAGTATTTGGACTAGCTGCATATCTGTGACCTTACAGGTTTTTCATGATTAGAAACCCGGAAAGCAATGTATTGGTTTTATTGTGGTAATGGAGATGGAGGTGCTGTAACTGCTGCATTTACTGTGTTACCCTAAACTCCACCTCCTAGATCCTTCAGTCATTTACTGCTGTGCCTGCTTTCCCTAAAGGAAATGTTGACTCCTCTCTGAGATTCTGTTCATATAATGTCATTTAAGATGCTTTCACAAATTTGTGATTTAATCAGACTTTATTTTTACTTGCCTCTGGAAACGGAGTGAGCAGGTTTTCTTTCCCCTCTGCAATAAAAGACACTTGGCAGCCAAGGAGGACGGGCAGAGTTGTAATTGCTTTCATCTTGTCAGGTGCAGTATAATGCAGTCATGTGGCAATGATATTTTCTGGAAGTTTTTTTATAGTTGAAATAGTAGAGGTATTTTATTAGTAATGTTATAAAGCAGTTGCAATAAAGATAAGTCTAACAGTCAATGTCAGTATCTTAGAGCTGTGTGTGCATGTTCTTGAGTGGATGTTTTTAAGAGCCAGAACCAGGGCAGCTTCAGCAGCAGAGGAGTTTGGAGAGTTATATGACAGTTTTGTTGTGAATTGCTCTATTCAGCATGGCAGAACTCATTGGAATTCATTGTGGATCAACAGTCACCTCCTTAGAAAAAAGGAAAATGTCTTCATTCAACTTTTTTATTACAGGGGTGGGGCGAGAGACTGTTTTAAAATGTCACAAAGAGTGGAGCTTTTCCAAGCAGCAGAACAAACCTGCATTCTGTTGATCTTTGCTTCTTGTGTTTTCTCTCCAAGAAACTACTCAGATCGAAGACCCTCGGGTGCAATGGCGCCGGGAGCAGGAGCACATGCTGAAGGATTACCTTGTCCTGGCCCAGGAGGCCATTGCTGCCCAGAAGGAGATCTATCAAGTGAAACAGCAGAGGCTTGAACTGGCCCAGCAAGAGTATCGGCAGCTGCACGATGTTTGGGAGCACAAACTGGGCTCTCAGACCAGCTGTGAGTAGTTAGTGAGCTCTTAACCAGTGACTTCCTCAGCTGTGGACAATAAAAGGCATGAAGCTGGTCCTTGGATAGAGCACTGGGATGTTATACTGTGTCACTCTTCATGTTTGATCAGTTTGTGTCAGAAATGGTATCTGCCCAGCACCTGTTTGATAAAGGCTGATTGTTATGAAATCACTCCTGTGTGTGGCTCAGTCACTGGAGCCAATGTGCAGATTTTCTGCATGGGCTTCAATAAATGTTGAAATGTTTCACTGTGGAAAATTTAACTTACATGGTATTTTCCTTGATTGCCCAGTTTAAAGTACAGAAACACAGCAAGAAGGTCCACCTTGGATAGTATTCCCAGGCCCTTTTGTATTTTTATATCCCAGGTTGTTGAGTGATGGTCTAGTGGAACTGAGAGTCTGTATTTTGTTCCAAGTCACCACTGGTGGATTGCCTCTGTGTGTGTGAAGAACAGCAGTTTGTGCTCCTTATTCTGTGTCACACACACATCAATACCAATGTCGCTCCAAGATTTGGTGCAGAAATATTTATTTCCTCCTTACTGGTACTAGTTAGGAGCTGGAAAATGTCCAGAACAGGATTTATTTCCTGCATGTATTCCAGAAGTTTTGTTATAATCCTCAGTGTTGCAGATTTTCTGTGTTCTTGCCAGCCAAGAACCTCCCCCTGTTTCACTCTTGTGAGTTATGTGTGATGGTGGAGAATTGGAGAACTGGCTAATCCTGTGCCTGGTGTTAAATTTTTTTAAGTAGTTTTCTGTCAACTGAAGAATTCTTGTATGACAAGAGTGCTGTCCTTCATCTCCAAAGAACTGGGTTTGCTCTTTTCTTAGGAGTACTCTACCCAAGTACTGGTGTTCCAGAGCAGTACACTGAGAACATGAGGTACATGGGCGAGATGGGATCTTGTCTTGAAAAGTACAACCAAACAGAAATAACTAGGAATGCTTCCCCATGTTTTATAGGGCATAAACTGATGGCTGCAAGGATCAAAATATCTCCCTTGCCTACAGCTACCTCTAACAACATTGCACATTGGGGAGCTTCTGTACCTTCTGAGGCAGAAGGGTTTAACTGCTGCTAGAAGAGAGTTCTGCTCTTAATGGGGCATTGATTTAATCTGCTGTGACATATTGTGTGGTTGGTCATGTCCTCAAGGCTGTGAAAACGCTCGCATCACATTTTTCAGTTTCTTCTCATTCTTTGCTTTTCTTTGTTTCTTAACATTCAGTGGATTGTTTGCTCAATGAGGAAGTCTGAAAAAAATAATTAAGTAAACCTTCATGCAGTGCCTGTCCTTTCAGTTCTGTTAAATGCCGTTGGAAATGCAGGAAACCACACTATTGAATGGAGTGAACTGTTTGGGAGTTGGAGTTAAGTGTGTTAAGCTGGAACAAATCCAGACTTTGGAGATGCAGGACATGCTTTGGCCCCTTCAGTCTATACTTTCTGTGAAGTACTTGACTGCACTATTGCCTTTCCCATCTTTGAGCAGTGAGATGTGGAAATTGTGTAACAGACCTACAGCAGCAATGTGTGAAGGATGTCTGGGTGTGCAGGAGTGATGGGAGATCTCGATGTGTGGTGAGTCTGGTGAAAGTGTAGGGAGGAAGGCAGAGTGCTAACTAAACTGGCTGCTGTATTTGTTCCAGTGCTTTCTGGCTCCTCATCAAGTTCCAAGTATGACCCCGAGATCCTCAAAGCAGAGATTGCTACTACAAAATCCAGGGTGAGTAGTACAAATGGACCTTTGCTTGCCATGAGTAATGTTCAGATATTTCCAGACCTCATGGCAAATACTGAAAGGAGATGCCAAAGCAGTTGGAAGAGTTAATGTTGCCATTTAGTAGGTCATTTATCAGAATTTTCTAACGTTGCAGTCTTAGGAATTTGAAGCAGGCTTTTTTTTCCCCTTAGACTTTAGCCTGGCTTGGCAGTTGGCAGTGCAGGATGGCTGTGGGATGGGGAGCTGCATGCTGGCTCCTCCAGTGCTGGAGAGCTGCGGGTCTTCCCCAGGGACTGGCAGCTGTTTTGTGCAGGGCTTAGTGCAGGCTGTCAGCAGGGGAGGGTGTGCTCTCATGCAGAGCTCAGTTTGGGAGGAAGAAAGGACTAAAGTAAAGTAGGTCAGTGTGGCCTCTGTGGAGGAATATAAAACAGCAAGCTGTAGGGTCAGTGGATTTACAGTTTGGGTTATCATCCTGCTGTGTTACTCGTGCAGTGGGGCCTTTTCGTTGGGAGCTTGGAGGGTGGCTTTAGGTGCTGCAGGGTAACTCCTGTCCTGGTGCTTGGCAGGCTTTTTAATGCCTGGGAAGGTTTTAAACACTTCTGAGCAAAGGTGACGTGTGTTTCATTGCTGTCTTTTTTTAATTTTTTCAACTTTTCTACTGATGTGGCTGGAACTTCCCTTGTTAAGAGGTGGAATAGCAGCTGCTGGATAAAGTCCTGATGAGGAGGCAGTCAGGGCTGTTTGCTGCTCTTGAGATGGGCTGATTGCCTGGAAACTTTGTTTAGAGTACTGTCTACACTGAATAAGTCTTGAATTGAATAAGTAGTGCTGTACCTAAGTACTCATAAAATAGCATTCTAAAAATGTGCCACCTTGCTGCAGGTTAATAAACTCAAGAGAGAAGTAGCTCACATGAAGCAAGAGCTCCAGTACAAAGAGCATGGATTTCAAACACTGAAGAAGTAAGTGTGTTCTCAAGATCTTTTTTTTTTTTTTTTTCAGAACATCTCTGGCTTGCAATGCATCCCCCACTATATTTATAAATAGCTGCCTAAATAACACAAGCAGAAATATGCTGCTGCTGATATCTTTAGGCTTCAAGCAGTACACAGCCATGGGGAGTTCTCTCAAATCAGTGCCTGTGTGGGATTGACCACATTAAAACTGACTTCATGGCAAAAAGAAGGTTAACTGATACTCTCTTTTACTCAGTATGGATGACACTACAGCCCATTGTCTTAATTGTAAGAGCCATTGTTTTAGGGCACTGAGGAAAAACTGGAGGTGGAGTGGAAGGGGAGGAAAAGCTTCAGGTGCCCGCCTTTGTGTGACTAGACATCTGGCATCTCTTAGATAAACATTTATTGTAAGGGTCAGCCATGGTAGAATTCCTTTGAGAAAAGGGAAGGATGAGGTGCCTCATAATTAGATTGTACAAGCAAATACATCTGTGCTTGGGAGTCTGTGCCTTTAAAATCGTGACTGAAAATCAGGTGATTCTCACAGATGGCTAACTGATCCTCTCTAGGTTAGGAACAAGGCAGGTAGCAGCAGTCTGCCCTAACACACTGTTTCGAGGGGCTTGTGTGCACCTTTGTCCTCCCTAAGGAGTCCAAGAGATGAAATCAGAGTTCTGAAGCTTAGTGTACTGCTGAGTGGAGTAACTTAGGCAGTGGGGAGTGGGGTCCTTTGTTCCTTCTGTTGCTCTTATACTTGGGAGTGTGTTTTTGTTTAAAATCCATGTCAAGATGCATACATCTAGGATGATTCTATTAACTGGTTGTTATTAAGTGTTAGCTTACTGGTTGTTTTAAAATTTCTATACAGAATTGACATGAAAATGTCTGATACTCAAGGTGGCTACAAACTTGATGAGGCACAAGCCATTTTAAGTGAAATGAAAGCTCTCAAGAAGGCCATCACATCAGGGGAGAAGGAAAAACAAGACCTCATTCAGGTATTGAAACAAGATGACTTTATAGTATTCTGGGTCACCATTGCTAGAAGAAGATTGAATTTCTGAGAAGTAATTTAAGTATTTTGTATTTCAGATACGTAATTGAGGTTTTTATTAGCATAAGCTTGTTTTGTGTTGTGGTTGGACCACAGCCTCTGCAGTTCTTCAGATGCTGGAAATGAGAAGTATAAAACACAGTCCAGCCATGCCTGACCTCGAGTTTGCAGAGTCTGAGTGAGCACAGCAAGCATGGTCAGATCTGAGTCAGGGAGTTAGGCTAAAGTTATGTAGCTGCTGAGGTACTCTGGGCAGGAGTGAGCTCACCTCATGATTTTTTTTGTGGTTTTAGAGCTTAGCCAGGTTAAAAGACAGCTTTGTGAACGACAGAGGATCCCAGTCAGACCTGTGGGCCAGCAGCGTGTCTGTGGAAAGCTCCAGCCCTCTGCTCCCCCGGCAGTACCTGGATGTCAGCTCCCAGACAGATGTTTCAGGAAATGTGAGTAATGTGTGAGAAGCCTTGTGCACATGGAGACATTCCTCTGATATGTGTGTAGAACTACCTCACCATGGGTTTCCAAGCACAGACAAGTTTCTGTGAAATCATAGCTTCTCCTGGTTTAAACTGCAGTGTAACTTTGTTTTTGTGAGCAGTGTTAATGTATCTCTGAGGGCAACCCTATGTCTCCCCATACTGTCTCTATCAAAGGAACCCAGGTAGGAATAAAAGGGAAGGAAGATTCATTTTGTAGGTGTAGCTTCTTGAGATACAAATACTCCTTTAGCTCTTTATAGCAGTGTTAAGTTACAAGACAAGAAACATTCAGCAGGTCTGTATGGGCTAAGCTCCAATGAGAACTCTTCCCCTGAGAGTGTTTGGCTCTCACTGGGTTACAAGTGAGAACAACAGCTTATGTGCAGATATTTTGATGCCACCAAAGCTGTAGTGCTCTTAAATCTTCAGTCTCACACCTGCAAGGAGATCAGAAGTGTCAGGTTGGTCCCAGCCTTGGTAAGGACTCAATCAGGGCTTGGGGGTATATCTTGTTTCTCGCAGGACAGCACAGAGCCTCTCCTGTGAACCTTCACTTAAAGGTTTGCAGCCACTTTAAGTCAGGGCCACACATGTTAGTAGAGATCTGCAGATTTGGGCATGGTGGGATGTCCCTTGTCTTTAAGACTTTACAGCCAAAGCAGGATGTCATCCAAACCAAAATGCAATATAGCACTTAAGGATGCAAAGGTCATTTAAGAAGGATTGCAAAGGTATTTGTATGGTCATAGAAATAGAAGCCCAAGACAGATGTGGTGGATTTTCTCTTCTTTCTAGGCCAGAAGGAGCCTTTGAATCTTGTCAGGGTTCAAGTATTTGAAGAAATCATGAAAAATGTATTTAAATGTAGCATGTTCCTGTTCTGTGATTGGTTTAACTAGGAAATTACTGACAGGATCAAGTGTCACTTGTAACAGTGTCAAGGCAGTATCCAAAGAGGAGTGGTTCCTAAGTTGCTGATTTGATGTTTTTGTCTCAGTTTGTTGCCAGCAGCAGTAACCAGCTGGCCGAGAAGGTGCGATTACGGCTGCAGTATGAAGAGGCAAAGAGAAGGTAATTCTTTGGCCCATTGTCCTTTTTGGTTGTCACACAGCTCATTCTGAGGATAAGTTTCACTAAAAGAGGTGCCACCAGACTGAAACCCAGCATTGCTGCTAAGTAAATGTGGTAATTTCTGAGTCAGTGAGGCAGTAGGCTTTTTTCACCAGTGTTATCTCTCAAGAAATAAATAACCATCCTAGAAATTACTAAGGTGTGACTAATACATAAAGAATTCAGTCTGGCCACACCTATGGGGATATAAGTGGTTCTGCAACCTGTTGCCAGTGTTTCCCCATTCCTAATAAGGAGAGTGTACTGCAAGGCATCTCCTTACCTTGTTGTAAATGAATGAATGCTTGCATGCCTAAGTGTGATAAGGAGAAATGTATATTGTGTTAACACCTTGCATGGTGTTATATGGTCAATGGCTGCAATTCCAGAGCTTATCTGTAAGAATGTAAGTTTTCACCTTTGCCCTCTGATCTCAGATGAATGAAGAATAGATTAAAAAAAAAAAAAGTATCTACTTAACAGGCCAATTTAAGCAAAAGCTTTTCAGGATTTATTTTTTAATAGATAATAGCTAACACAACTGTGTAGTTAAATGAAAAACCACCAAGAATTATTACTTAGACTTTGGCTGCCTAGTCTTTGTTCAGTGATGCAACCATTGCTGGGGGTGACCTTCTTCACTTTTAACTGCTCTAGAGGGACTTTGCAACTCCAGAATAACAAAGTTCAGATGCATGGTATGATCTGTGCTTGGGCAAAGAGAAGGTTTTTTTCTCCAGCCTCTGGTTAGAAATAAGAGCCTTAAGGCTGAGGTTACTCATAGTGCTCTCATTTTGGTGTACTGGCATGGCCCATAGGCCATGTTTCTCAGTGGCATAAAATTTAATCTCTGTCTGTGGCAGTTGTCAAAAACTGTGTGCCCTACTGCTTTTGACACAAATTTGTGCTTTTCTTAGGTGGAGCAATTCTATCAGAACTGTTTATTTTGCCAGTCCAAGATTTGCCAAACTACCTTGACATTCAAATCATTCAGTGACTTTTAAAAGCAACATTAAAAATACCATTCCTTCAGATGCAGTGATTAATTTGGAAGTGTTAAAATTGCCTTTTGCTGAAGGCTTCAACCTAATTCACATTGGCTTTACACATTCAGATTGAAGAGGAATACTCTTCCTTTATCCTGTATCTTTTTCAAGGAGGGGCAAGCGAATAGTGACAAGCCTGAGAACATATTTAATGTGCTCTTTATAAAGAGAGAGAACTTTATAAAGACAGCACAGTCGTTCATTTGAAGTGATGATGAGGGGCATACAGCACACCTNTCATGAAGAAAGATGGATGTAAATGGACGTGAATAGTTGATGCTAAAATTAAAATATCTCCAGCTATCAAAGCATCATGGTTTTGGCACAGTTTAGTAGGAGCTGCAGAAACAAATACCTCGACTGGTTTAGAGCTGGAACAATACTATGGATATAGTGACTCACAAGGAACCTTCTGTTCCTGTGAAAATTCTTCCTTGTGATGTTAGAAGTGTTTCCTGTCCCCACAGCAGCATTAAAATGTTCCAAAAACACAATAGAAGACTAAGTACTTTGCCCACGCATGTAGTGTGAAGGAACCAAGTGATGGAAATACATGTTTTATATTAGCTCTGCAGTATCTGGAAAGGTGACACTTAAGGTTTAAATCAAGATGGTCCCACATTAATTAGTTTAGAGCTACTGGATCTGTAAGGGGCTGGTGCTTTAGAAAACAGGCTCTGACAGACACCATTTGCACCATCACTGTGGACTAGACTAAAAGCTCAGATGTGGGTGAATATCTGACTGAACTTCACCACACCAGAACTTCCAGGACCCAGTTCCCTTTCCCACCACCACATCCTTTCCTGTCACAGCTCAGGCAGACAACAGACCCCTAGAGCAGATAATAGAAAACCCAAGAAAAGACAGAGGGCAGCTACAGTGACAAACATTTGGCTTAATTATACTCAAAACTGATAATGGATATAATGTCAAAAAGGTTGTCATTGCTACATGTCAGCAAGGAGATAGCTGCTGCAGTATAAATGTAATCAGAGATGCAACTAAATTATGTTGTACTATTCCAGACATGTAGCAGTAACTCAGTTGTGTAGCACTTGCACCCTGCACTGTTCTAATTTCTTCAGCAGTTAAACTTTCAGCTTGGGTTCTGTGTGACTGATGGTAACTCAGGGATTTTAGAAGTATGGCTTTTTAATCTCCTAAAATGAAATATTTTAGTGTCACATTGAACAACATTACAGCGATGGTGAGTATTTGACTGGTCAGTTTTTAAACCACACCTCCCACTTTGTGTTTTTTTTTTCTCAAGAACAGAAGCTTATCTGATACAGGATTGTTAATTACTGGTTATAGATACACATCTTATGCTCCTGTGGAGATGCATGTGCTCTGAACAATCTCCAGAGAGTGAAAATTTTACGTGCTATGCCTGTGTTGCATAATAATAGAAAGTACTAACTTTCCCTAATTGACAAAAAGAACCTTGTTATGACAATGAATAAATCATCTGACTGCCTTTTCTAGGGAGAAAGAAAACAATTAAATAAAACTTGAGCTTCCTGTTCTGTATTTGTTCAGTCTGGTGGCCATTCAGGAAGGTGATGTGACCTGAGGCCAGCGTTGCAAACCCAGCCTGGCTCAGCAGTGGTGCAGTTCAGACTCAGGCAGTGAGTGCTGAAGGGCTAGAGTGTTCAGCCAAGTGCAGACCTTCTGCAAGGTGTCTCTTTTGTGATGGTGCTGTCTTATTGGGAAAACAGAATAATAAACCTCCTTTTAACTGAGAAGGGGAAAAATAACAATCATGTACCAACGGTAAAACTGGAGGTTAGTTTAACAAAGCTTTTAGACTCAGAAATGCATAGAGAACAAATTCCAGTGGAAAAGCCATATCCATGCAAATGTATGCCAAAAGTGATCAGATTTATGCCAGCCAATCCTCTTAGACTCATATCCCTTCAAAATGCACAGAGGAATTCTTGGATTATGAATTAATGCCACTGTTAATTCTTTGTTGGAGCACAGTATTGCACTTAATCAGGCACTCAAAAACAAAACAGCTCCTAAGGCGACCTAAAAATAGTTGAGCTGAATATCTGTCAATTATGGAACTTCATTAGGGTAAGCAACCTGCTGTGGGAAATGGGTTTACAGAAAATGATGCTTCTCTTCAGAAAGGTGATCTCACATCTGTCTCCTGTGCTGGTGGAGGCAGGTCAGTGTGTGTGAGCCTAATCCTTCACAGGGTCTCTCGAGGCTCCAGTTCCTCTTGGCCTCTGGAGTTTGGAAGACAAAGCTTTATTCTTCAAGGCCATTCAGGAGCCTTGTAGCTGCTGCTGCCCAGATCTGCATCTTATTGCTTACCCCACACACTTTGATTTTGCTGGTTGGCACTGAATTTGCTCTGTGCCTCCTGTGTGCTGGTCGGCTGGAGGAAGCACACACCATCCTCTGCACTTCTGCAGCATAAACCTAATTCTAGAGAGATGAATCCAGATCAGTACCTGCAACTATTTGGTGCACCCAGTTAAAGTACAGTCAGTCTGTCACCAGATCACAAAGCCCTTTTCAAAGGGAGAAGCATATTGGACATCCATTTTACATGTCACTTCCATTTCTTATGTATTTGCTAAACCTGAATAAGGGATTAACCTGAGTCCATCACGTGAAGGGGCACATATGCCTTGCCTCTCTGATGCTCAGTCAGGTGAATTTTTTTTTTTTTTTTGCAAATATCTTGCAAAATGCTTATTCTCCTTCTTTGCCTTCTAAGCTTTTCATCCCAGCCCATTCTGTCCTTTCCATTCCCTGCTTCCCGCTTGATTTTTTTGATTGTGTGAGTTCAGAACCACAGGTCCTTGGTAATTCTAATACAGATTTATCTGTACTATTGTTTCTCATCAAACTACCATGATCAGCCTGTCAGAGCTTGAAGAGTTGTAGGTTAGTGAGTGCAAAGGAGGCAGCTTCCTTTGGGAAGATTGACATTACTGCCCTTGGTTCTCTATCCTGGCCTGCTGCTTGTTTTCTGCTTCTCTCTGTACGTTGCATTGCAAAGCTGACCATTTGTGGACCTAATGAGCAGGTCAGATATTTGCAGTGAGCAGCCTCCTTACCTGCCATAAGCTGTGCTCTCCTCCTCTGTCAATCAAAGCTCTTGCTAAATTCTACATCCATATTGCTGTTGCTGTTAGTCATTATCTTCCTCCCTGAGCTGATGTGGTGCTGAAGGACTGGTGATACAGGCTTTCAACTGAAATCTGGAATGATACCTCTAATGAAAATAGGCTTTGATCCTGATGCAAATCAGCAGCTCTGGATTTTGGTAGGATCACCTTCCCTTACCAATTCCTCACATCCTGAGATGCAGGTTGCACCACATGTAGTGTAGCTCCTCAATGTGTCCAGAATGCTTACTGTTGAATCAACAGGTGGATTTTTGCAGTGGCAGGATGGAGATATTAACTTCCTCATGGTAAAGACAAAAGAAGAGTTTCTAAGCTTTTGACTAACCACTGATCCTTATATGAATCATATATGGGGAGTACACAGTTATTTCCATAAAAGTGATTAACGAGTAGGTAATTATCACATCATATCCTCCATACCAATTACTCTGAGGTCACAGCTATAATGCATATGAAACGCCTGTAGCATGTCTGATCATCTTTTCTGACATCCAGAATTTTTGTTGTACTATTCCCTGACTGGTGGACACTGCATATTAGCTAGAACCTTCATTTTCCACTTTGAGCAAACCTGAGTTCAAATCCCATTCTGCATGTCCGCATCCCAGCAGTGCTGTCACTTGGCCCCACTCTGGTGAAGGGGCCTGAGGGTGGTTGTCCTGGAGCTGAGAGCCTTCCTCAGGGCTCTGGAAGCTGTTTTTGGTTGTGATGCACCTCTGCATGTCTGGATCAGGAGATCAGGCACTCCTCAGGGAATAACTGTGTTTTGTTTTTTCCCTCTGCAGAATAGCAAACCTGAAAATCCAGCTGGCTAAGCTTGACAGCGAGGCCTGGCCTGGCGTGCTGGACTCTGAGCGGGATCGTCTGATACTGATTAATGAGAAGGAGGAGCTCCTAAAAGAAATGAGATTTATTAGCCCCAGAAAGTGGACTCGAGGAGAGGTGGAGAGACTGGAGACAGAGAGGAGGCGCCTGGAGGAAGACCTTCAGGCTGCTAGGGACACTCAGAGCAAAGCTCTCACTGAGAGGTGGGTCAGTGGGCACAGGGCAATGCCTTTTTGGACGAGAGATAACTGGGAGCAAGCACCAGCATCCCCTGGCTGACTGCCCACAGCAGTGCCCTCACATTCCCAGGACACTCCAGTCAGAAAGCTTCTGAAATCATCTCCCAAAAAACCCATCTGCAAGTCTTGCTGTGCTAGTGGGGAAAGGTTGCTGTTCCTACAATGGATCCTTTATGGGAATGTCAAGAATGCTCAGAATAGCCCAGTGCAGTGTTAGTGTAGTGTAACGTTTCTGTATGCAGCCAGCACCTCACAGCAGCTTCTACACTGGCTGTGCAGTCTGGGCCTTGGTAAATGTCAGCAGATGGAATTTTAAATTTCTTAAATTTGCTGTTTGTTCTGAGCATCCTTGTATGTGATTCCTGTAGGATCTGGTATTTGACAGGGCTGTGGGGCTTGCAGGGAATATCCTGTGAATCTAAACTAGCTGGAAAATTGCCAACTTTCTTCCCTAATTTTACCTGTGTTGCAGGGGGAGATCTCATGGGAATGTACAGTGAGGATGAATACTGCATTAGGCATTGCCTACAGGTGTTTTACAGTCTGGATGTTTTAATGAGGGTGGCTCAGCAGTGTTTCTGGTAGCTGCAGTCTCTTGAACACATATGGAATAGGCTCACTGCATTCACTCTCTCTTTGGCTCTGTATTTTCATTCCTTCTACGTGATCAATGTCCACATGACACCAATTTTCTGCATAGGTTTTTCATGGTTTTATCATGCTGGAAAAAATGTAAATGTCTTGGCTGTGACACTTTCACCTGCCTGAAGCACCTGTGGTTTGACAAACGGTTCTGGTTTTGTCATAAGGTGAACACCTTCATTTGGGATTTTTGGGAATATGGTCACATTCTAGAGTGCCAAAGACATCACACATTTATGGGGAAGGATTTTGTGTCCAGAGGCCTGTTCAGTTAGGGTGTGAGCACCCACATGCACATATGTTTGTCTCAAACCAATTCAAGTGGGAAATAAAGCTGAGATGCTGCTAAAGCAAATAATGTAAAGCTGTAATGAGATGGTTAATAACTAAATCAAGTATATGTGGACCATTAAAATAAAAAGGGCATTTCAAAAATTCACAGGGTGTAAACTGTTCCTTTCTATAACATTGCTATCAGCTAGGGTTAGTTACCTCCTTTCAAATTAATGGCGAAGTAAACATGTAATGCAGGTAACTATGACCTAAAGAAACTAAGGGGAAATGTTTCAGCACTTGATTGGAATTTGTACTTTGTATCAAGCTGATGATTTCAGACCTGCCTTGTGTTTTTTGCACTACTTTCACAATATGGTGAACTGTTACCACGTGTTCTTTGTCAAAGAGGAGAACACAGTTAAGTATTTACAGTTTGATATTTACCATTTAGATGATGGGTAAGAAAACAAGAACAAGTAACAGATGGGCTCCTTTTAACTGAATTTAAGTTACTTAGAGCTATTTCTGG